>AZLU01000335.1:0-31865 GCA_002224055.1 Pezizomycotina sp. ARF18 | reverse complement strand
TTTTGTTTGTTGTTTTTTGGGTGGGAGTGGGAGTGAATAGGTAAAATATACGATGATATTGCGGGAAGGCTGACACAATACAACTGCTCCTACTAAGTATATGAGAGAAATAATTAGCTTTAGCACCTAGTATATAATAATAGGCCTAACAATGGCAAAGGACCTTTGATAGTAGACAAAAAAAAAAAAAAAAAAACACAGAAAAGGAAAGAATATGGATATTGAAATAAAAGAAAAAAGGGATTGTGAACTCTTTTCCCAGACGCGAAGGGGGCACATTCAGCGGCTAGATTTGATATCAGCGACAAAAAAACAACTTACGGCTACTACTAAAAACTATAAAAATTAGAAATAACAGAAAGAAAAAAAAAAGGATATGCAAGGCGCAAAAAGACACCGAAATGAAAAGACAAATAAAAGAAAAGAAAGAAGAAAAGGTTTTTAAAAAAAAAAATCAAGTAGTTCAAATACTTAAATAAAAAAAAAATGAATACGAGGTGATATAGGTAGGTGTGGTGTGTGTGTGTGTGTATATATTCAGTGATACTATAGGATATCGGAGAGAGGTTAAAAAAAAAAAAAAAAAAAAAAGGGAATTTGAAGGAGTCCCCCCAAAATAATACTAGCCCAGGAAGGGGACAAAAAAAAAGCCTCTCTATCTCTTTTTACTGCTCTTTACTCCTTCTTACTTACTACTAACTAGTATCTCTTTTTATTTCTCTCCTCGCTCCTTATCTTTTATTACGCACACCTTTTTTTTTTTCGTCCTCTTTTTTTTCTCATACCTGTGTGCTAGTTTTCCTCTCCCCGCCACTCCAATTTCCTTTTTTTTTTTTTTTTTTTTTAATACCCGTTTCATAAAAATATCAACCTAGTATAACGCATACAAGATATTAGCGAGATCAGAGATATATATATATATATACATATAGATTAAAGATAATAGTCTGAGAGAGACTATCACGAAGTATAAATAAAATCAATGATCAGTCTAATAAAATATATATACCTAAGTTTATGAGTAGATATATTACTTTTTTAATAATAACGACTAAAAAATCTCTTAACGGCACTGTAATAACAGTGACAGCCAAAAAAAAAAAAAAAAAAAAAACTAATAATAATTACTTAAATATTATAATATTAATATTAGTATTAAATGACAATTTCTTTTTGTTGTCATTAGGATCGTACATGTGTGTGGTGAGCACCGGAAAGAAAATCCTTCGAAATCTACTGGCCAGCGTAAGTGTTATAGAATTGCCTGCTTTCCCAGTAATAAATAGGAAAAAGAAAAAAAAGGAGAATCGTCGCGCGTCTTAACTTTTCCAGTTCGGCAAGCGCCGCAATGGGGTTTTCCGCGACAAGGTTGCAATTGTATAGGAAAGAAAAAAAGAGTTACTGCTTGTACAGGAGCGCTTCGTATCACTAAGCAGAATAGATATTGCCATTATATAATATTAAGAAGAGAAAGATATAGAGGGCAATTCCAAAGCTCGCGGAAAAGAAAGTTTAGAAAGAATAATAGATCAGACAGTATTTTAAGAGACAGAGAATCGCTGTCTTTGCAGGCCGTGATAGTGATAGCGCTGCCGCAAATAAACATGTGATAAAAATTCCATTACTATTATCTCTCAGACTTGGTTCAATAATCACATTTTAGAATGCATCAATGACGGATTATATATCGATAATTGGAGATACCAAGATCTTATCCTCTCTAATATATTAAGGGTGTTACAAATGTACATACATATACAGAACCAAAGCCTACATCTAGATAGTATCTACCTAATTAGCAACAGTACGCCAACTTCCATAGGAGGTATGATATTCTCCAGTAATAATGAGTTGTGTTAAGCGATATCGATTGAACAAACAGATACCAAAATTGAAAACTTTTGTAGATGTACTTACGATATTGGAAAAACAATAGATACTAAGAGGTATATATATATGTACCTACATATAAGTATCGTAGATTGGTTATATCACGACCAAAAGAGAAAAGGAGTATATAACATCGTCATCCAAAAATTAGCATGCAGAAAAAATTGGTTTATAGAGAATGCGAAAATGTTCTAACACCATACGCTTATCCAAAAAAAAAGAAAAGGAAAAAAAGAAGAGCAACGCCAACTAAAGAGTATCATGGCATATCCAGAAAAGCATCCACACGTTTAGAGAAACAAAAATCAAAGCCCCGTAGATATGTAATAGCCCTTGAGGAAGAATAGAAGGGGAATACCGTTTGTATATAAGGCGTATAAAAGACACCGCATGCAAGCTAGAAAATGGGAAAAGAAAATAACAAATCCAGCCAAAACTCAAATGGCATCGACAAAAGAAAAGAAAAGACTTCTATTAACCAAGGCTTCACCCATGCGTAACGCCAGGAATGCGCGAACGTCAGTGGCAAACTGCAGTCCTTGCAAAAGAGGTATCAAGTGTAATAAGTCCAAATCGGGAGGGGTCACTGATCCATCCTTCGATAGGAATCGCATTATCTGTAGAATAGTAGTTATGTTTAGTATCGCTTCAATGGACGATTGCTGCTAAAAAAAAAAAAAAAAAAAAAAAAAAAAAAAAAAAAAGAGAGAGAGAGAGTAATAACACATGTTCCTTCTAAGAACCATCTTTCTCTTATATATGGAGCAAAGTGAAAAAGAACAGAATGGCAACCAACCTTTGTGAAATATATAGCTCACAGGTGAGTTATCTATGATCATTACTTTTGATAGATCTGGCTCTACTAACGATGATCCTTAACGTAGACACCATCGCGTAGGTGCAATTTTGCCGATAATACCGAGCGCTGAAGAACTTGTTTTCCGAATCCAACCAATCGATAACCGGATCCGCGTACTCTTGCACCGATGCCGTAAATACGACGACATTGTACCACTTGCAAACCTTTTTTCCCGCCAGCATCCAAAAGGTCAGCTAATATTCTCAGTATTACAATTAAGGATACACTCCTCTACCCCCATGAGAGAAAAATGAAATCACCTTTTTTAGGAACTCGTCGCAATATGGCCGTTTGTGTACATAGTACAGTATCGCATGCTGCTTATCGAGCTTCACTTCCACCATGTGACCAGAAAGACATTCTCCCGCCCTTTGACATTGAATGTATGAGCGTCTCGTCGAGATCTAATATTAAGTCTTACGGATCGGACTCTTCGGTAGTAATGGTCGGGGTGGGCCGCAATTTCGTGGATACCGGGTAAAAGCGGAGAGACGACGATGGTGATGTGGGGATTTCAGGTTTCGGGATTTGGGGCTGGTGTCCTGGTTAAAGAGACGAATACGGACCGAGCGGCGACGGGCCAGTCTCGTCTTCGGAGGTTCCTGCGTGAAGAGAGCTTTCCAGGTTATCCTTGAGCGTTCCTTTACTTTTATTGAATTTTGACGTGATAGTCCGCTGTGAGAGAGAACGGAATCTGAGCCGATGTGCGATTGACTGTCGTCCTTCTCGTCGTCCATTAACAGCGGTTCATGCATGACGATGGCTGGCTTGTCTGTCTTTTGTAGGGTGTTTTGTGGGATCAAATGCAGTAATGTCGCGGAGAGCCTGTGTCAGAAGATATGCCGTGCTGTACAGCGGCGCAAACAGCGAGAACCGATTGTGCTCGTCGTAGAAACATGAAACGAACCAGGACCCGGAACAGACAAGAGCCGACCACACCCAGCGGAAAGGTACTGCGGTAGCACTGCATATCCTTCCGACCTTAGTTCGACTTGCGCCGTTCCCTATTTCAGAGTCCGGTAGCAAGGCATCGGCCTCGCTGGATGCAGAAGCTCCATCAGTCTCGGTAGCACCTATAGCACTCGCGGACTCGATCTTCTCATCTAGTGTCAAGCTATCTGCCGGATTATCGAGATCGTCATCTAATAGAGCAGGACCAGTAGGTCGTGGGGTAAAGGGAAGCCGACGGCGAGACAAGGACGGTGAAGACGGGTGTGAGGCTGGCGGCGAGGAGAACGGAGAAGACTGGCCGATCCATTGGACGACGACGAACTGGAATCTCTCCTGGGAGCAACCCTCGGCTGAAGGAAGAGTCGGGTTTGTTTGGTGTCTGTGGCGGCGTGCTCCCAATTACGCGGTCTACCTGCGAGGAGATGATGTGAGGAGTTCATGTCGCTGTGTTTGAAGCCAGTGCCATGGAGTACCTTTTGGTTGGGAGGGAAAGGAAATAGACAACCTGTCTGGCTAAGGAAGAGAAAAAAATATACTGGTATTACTTATTTCTTTCTTAGTTTTGTTTGGGGGGGCTAAAATCTGAAATGTGCTTGTTGCTTTGCTTCGCTCATGCGGGGGACACCCCGAAACCCCCGAAAAAACGGAAGAACCCCAGTCTCAAGGCAAGGGAGGGTTCCTCCCAATCCTCCTCCCCATCCCAAAGACTTTGTCTGATCCCTCCTTTTTTTTTTTTTTTTTTTTTTTTAAGGTCACGCATGACCCATTAAAAAAAAATAAAAAATAAAAAATTCAATAAATTGGTAGCAAGCAGACAAAAGTCGTCATCCGCTTCTTTTCAAGTTACTATTTTTTCCCCTACCATTTTTTCCCACCTTTTTGCCGCTTCATCACTTTGTCAAGCCCCACCCTCCCCCCTTTCTTGATTTTAGGAAAACAAACCCACGATTCTCTTCAGTCTACTATTTACCCTCGCTTGCCTGAACAACATATTTTATATATTTACATTTAATAATGTCTTTCGCGCACTTATCATCGCTGGAAAGCCAGCCGACAACTTCCACGGACACAGGTTACAGCGATGACCCCGAGTTCAAACAGCTTACGACCAGCCTCTCGGCGAGACTGTTCACCCTGACGTCCAACATAACGAAACTAAACAGCCAACTGTCGCTCCTCGGAACGAAAAAAGATAGCGAGGCCGTGCGCGACCGGCTCAAGGTCCTTCTCGATGAGACGAGAAACGGCTTTCGGGATATTGGTGATGGCGTGAAGAGGGTCCAGAGCTGGGAAGATGTTAGCGTACGTATCGATCGATACATTTGATCAAACCTATAACCTTGAACTGTAGTTTACTGTATCTATCGTATATACGTTACTTTGTCTTCCGAACGCTAACTACCGGCGCTTTTCCCTTGTCCTTCGGCCTCGAATATGCAGCCGCAGCAAAAATTCACCCAGGGAAAAATTTCCCAGCAGTTCACATCCGCCCTTTCCGACTTCCAAGCGCTGCAACGCCTCGCCGCCGAAAAGCAGCGACAGTACGTGATGCAGGCTAGGCAGGCGCTCGAAGACCCTTCGTCCGTCGGCGATCCGAACGACCCGACCTCACCGACGATACCCTTAGTGCAGCAGGAGCAGGCTCAGCTGCAACTGGCGGACCAGTCCGAGGTGGATTTCCAGGAATCGCTCATCATCGAACGGGAGGAAGAGATCCGCGGCATCGAAGAAGGAATTCAGGAGATTAACGAAATCTTTCGCGACCTCGGCACCATGGTCGAAGTACAGGGGAGAACGTCAGCCAGATCTGGACGAACGTACAGAATGTGAGGACGACACGAGAGGTGCCTCGCAGGAACTCACCAGCGCTGCTAGGTATCAGAAGAATGCGAGGAACCGTGCGTGTTGCTTGTTCCTGATACTTACCGTTGTCTCGCTCGTGATTTTACTAGCCGTAAGTCTCTATACTCAACTCTACCGTTTTTCTAATTTGTATTCTCGAGGCTGACAACTCGTCTTTTTCGGCAATGCTTAGGCGTTTGCTGGTTGAGTTTCTGCGACGCTTCATCGTAATTTTGATTCGTTATATTTTTCCCTTTTTTTTTTTTTTTTTTTTTTTTCAAACAGCGTTTTGTTTCATCATCGAGTGTGGCTGTTTTATGTGCTCTTAGACCGTGGGCGGTGTAATTAATATCCCTATCTGACTGTTTCGTTCCCATTGTTCCTGATTTTGATTTTGATTCTTTCATTGGTGTTGGTGGATCCTCAAGAGATAAAAATCTCTCTACTGCCCCATTACCTATTGGCCATCTATATTCGCTGGCCGTTTCCCTCTCTTTTAGAACCACGCGGTTCATCCCCTTGCTCAGCATCGTGTCAATATTCTTGACTTTTGGGTGGAGGTTTTCTACTTTGTTGCGTCCAAGATCCAATCTTCTCGATACCATATTCCATGCCGGTCACAGAAAGGCTCGCGGGTGTGTCATATACATATCTATATTGCTTGATATCAATTTTTCGTCCTTACCACCTTCACTCTCATCGATGAGATTCGGCGGTGTTTATCTTCTGTATTTATAATCTCGATCTTCGGTCTGTAGCAAATACCTTTACTTCTTTCTCTTGGGCATTTTAAAAGGATACTCAGACGTGACAGTAATGACTAATATCTCATGCAGCGTGGGAAGCTTCAGATTGGAGACCTTTTGTTCCTTGGAATATTCTTATACAGTGTTTTGTTTTGTACTCTGCATTTTCACACACCAAAGAGACGAGTATTCTACAGCTATTCTGTGTCAACCGGAAGCAAATATGCACTGAAATTCCTCTAAGCAATATTCCAAGATATACATGCTGCCGAAAACTCGTTCGGTAATATGTAGGAGCAATTTACTCATTGAGCCTTATAGCCGACTTCCTCCAAGGACTCCCGTAGCGCGTCGATGACTTTATTCAGATGGCCATTCTCGGGTTTTGTCTATTTAGAAGGGGAGAGCGGGTTTGAGGTTAGTTAGTATATTTGATGATAAACTAAAGGAGCTAAAGGGAGCTTGGAAGCTGGCACTTACAACAGAAAACCCATGGATCCAATACGGATGTATTTGGTTGCGATTTCCCGATGAAGTCCTCCTGCAATAACAACACCCGCTCGAGCAGCTTGGGGAGAACTTGAGGAGGAGTAATCCCCTCCGGAAGGTACACCGCCGTCATTCCGTTCGCTTGGCAAGCGGGATCAGCGGCTAATTGCTTGAGACCCAGTTTGTCAATTGCATCCTTGATCTTCCTCGACCCAGCCTTATGCTGCTCGAAACGTTCGCTGAGAGGGCGGGAGAGTATTTGCGTAAGCCCCTCGTGTAGCGCACGGACAGTTGCGGCGACGGCGTAGCGAAATACGAAGGCTTCTTATTCTCGTAGTTTTGCATGACTTCAAAAGGTGAACGTTAGCAATGAAGAAATACTCCTGAAACCCTCTAAATAGATTTCTAAAAAAAAAAAGATATGGAATAAGCTTGGAGGGCACTTACTCGGCAGCCAGTTCTTGAAGCTTGCAAAGTAGCTTGCCGGCGGCGTTTTACGTTCAGCGAAAACACCTATGGCCCTCTTGCTGCACATTAGGATCATCAGTCCCGCCGGAACCCCGATTGCCTTCTGGCTAGCTGTCAGAACGACATCTAGCCCCCACTCGTCGAACCTTATCTCCTCGCAGCCAACACTGCAAACGCCGTCGACGACCACAAGCGTACCCGGCGAAAACCCGATTTACCGTCTCGGCAACTCCTTTAATATCCGAAAGCACGCCCGTAGAGGTATCGCAGTGCGTGACGGTTACCGCCTTGTACTTTTTAGCCTTCAACGTCTTCTCCAGCTCCTGTAAGGAAGGTCGGGAACCGATCGGCGCCTTTAATTGCGTTGGCGAGCCTCCGTAGGTCTTGATGCATTCGGCGAACGAATCCCCAAAGTATCCTACGTTTTTTTTTTTTTCCATTGTGTCAGATCCCGTTTTCAAAGAAATAGCCAAAACAATATTATGCATCTTGAGAACGAGCGTGTCTTCTTTAACTAGTCAACTAGCGCGCTTACCGGTATGTAATACTAGGACATCTTCGCCTTGTTCGATGAGATTCGCGGAGACAAATCCCAACCGAGGGTACCTGAACCGCTGATAATGAACGGCTGAGATCCCGGATCACTCGTAATGAAGAGCTTGCGCAGCATGGACAAACTTTCCCCGAATATGTTCACAAACGGCATGCCAACATGAGATTCACTAAGGGCAAAAAAAGCGATTAGCCACAACGGGGTCCGTAGAGACAAAACAGATGAGTTACACCCGGAAGGAGCGGCGGATCTAGACTGACCTCGGCGTTGACATCGCAGCTAGGACTTGCGAATCGAATTCGATAGGCCCCTAGAAATTTATAGACACATGTCCTTGACAGTCAGCTATCCATCAACCCATATACCAGTTCTAAACACCTTGCAACAGCATAGGTGAAAGCTTTGTATATATTACCGCATTGTTTATTTATCTAGAATAATAGCAATGATTTTCATTCACTTCCGTTTTCTTTCTCTTTTCCTCAAGGGAAGAACAAAAAAAAAAAAAAAAAGAAAAGAAAAAGAAAAGAGAGAAAGAAAACTGCTTACCGGAATGAGGAGCGTAGCATGAGGTCCCGACGACATCTTGCTGGCAGAGGAATAGAAAAAGCTTCTGGGTATCAATTGACGGATAGCGGTAGCTGGTGAGGATAATCTCGCTACGGAAGAAGGAGAAGTGTGAAAATGTTGACGCTGTGCTTGTCCTGCAAAGTCTTCTTGGAACGGGCGTATATAGGTATTAATGTTATTATTATTCTGGGAGCTTTGAAAGCTTCTTTGTTGCTGCTGCAGCTGGTGGAGCTTGCAGAGAATTTAAAGAAGCTGCGGCAGAATTGGCGGGGGAAAGAACTGGCAGTAGTGGTGGTGGTAGAGGTGGTGGCGTATTGCCAAGACATCGGCTGGTTACCGACCACACGACTGAGCTTGTCTGAGCTGCTGCTGGCCGCGGCCCTCCAGGGTGGCCGTCGCGAAACAGCGCAGTTCTCACTGCCGCCGACGTCGCCGTCATGTATTTAATTCTTATTACTATGCGCCCAAGCTAGCTATAGTCAATATATTTGAATAGTAGAAAACAATAAGCTAATGAACAAACAGATAAAAAAAACAAAAAAAAAAAAACAAAGAGTCCCCGATGTTTACGTCTTGAACCAGCTATTATCGGAGACCGCCGCCAAAGGGCGCTAGCTGGTGGGGAAGTCTTTCGTTCGAAGCTTTGCTCACAATTTACTACCGGCACTTTGACTACTTAATAAGCTCCAACGAAAGGAGGAAACAGAAGCTAAGGGTAATGATAATCAAGATTGACGAACAGGAATGGGAGACTTTTCGAATTTCAATTCCTCATTCAGTAGGTGCAAGCTGGACGCTCGTCTATATATTAAGTATCTACTCAAGTATGTTTTCCAAGGGGGCTTTTTCTCTTTCGGCGGTTTTACGGGGTACGCCCGTTCCCCATTAACCCCCGAAGTGGAGTGCCCGGCATGGAACCGTTCCTTCTTCTCACGCCCTCCCGAATCATTTATTCTTCACAGGATATCGGGCTAGCCGGACAAAACGTGATAGATATTCTGGTGCTTTACACTTGATAACGATCCTTAGCTAATTAAGCGTCTTAGAGACACTTTGTGTTTCTTTTTTTTTTTTTTTTTTTTTTTTGGCAGGTTGAAATATTCTCAGTGCAGATGTATGAGCAGTGATGTGATGGCCCCCACTTTGGTATTATTTTACGGTTTGCTACGCAGCTCTCCCCCAACTTCAAAAAGAGACCATTAAAATATCAACAAGAAAAAAAAAAAAAAAGGTTAATAGCGAGACGAGGAGTTAGTATTCTCGTTACTGTTACATCACCACAATAGATTTGAAGCTTCCCCTACAAATAATATTTGGCTACAACAAACGGATTGAAAGGGTTCTTTAGTTGCAGCGCTACAAGCAGGTGGAAAACGGTTCAATTCTAGCTTATCTACCCGCGCGCCATTATTGTCTCACTGATGTCTAACTGCGCCTCTGAAGCTACCGACCACCATCACCACCACGGTGATGACCACGGTCACGACCACGGCGATGGACACTCGCACGATGACGATCTGACGCCAGCCCTTCAGTCTTCGCTTTACCAGTACGTAGACTTTGACGCGATCCGCACGCTCAACGAAGAAGAGGAAGGCCAGGGAAAGTCCATCGTCAAGAAGACCTGGGAAGACCGCCGTAACGATGAACCCGAGCTACGGAGTGATACAGACCAGGAAATCCTCATGTACATCCCGTAAGTTCGCTATTAAAAGCTACCCTTCTATATCCAATCAACGTACCTTTTTTTTTCCTCCACATCGTACTTCTTTCGTCCGTTCTTACTTTTTTTTTTCTTTAAAATCTTCAATTTGTGTAGTTTCACTGGACTCGTTCGACTGCACTCGATTCTCATACGTTCCCCTCCCGATCACAGCGCCCCTTCTACCCTAAAAATCTTCATCAACCGTGACGACCTTGACTTTTCAACGGCTTCGGATTTGACTGCTACTCAAATTTTGACATTGCCGATTGTCCCTGCTTCGGGCTCCACCGATGATACCGTTGAAGTACCGTGAAGCGCGCCCTGTTCAATAATGTTACATCGTTATCACTATTCTTTGAAGAAAACCATAGCCAAGGCGAGGAGGATGTCACGTGCATCAACTACCTGGGCTTCAAAGGCGACTTTACGAAGCTGGGCAAGGAACCCATCAGCGTCCTCTACGAGGCGGCTGCTAATCCGAAGGACCATAAAATATAGTACCAGGCGCAAAGATGATGGATTATGGAAACCAGTACTGATCAAAGCACCCGAGGATCAGAGAGAGCTAAAAAAAAAGTTTGCATAACGTGCTTTTCTTCGTTGATACAAATGATAGACACGAAAAATAGGGTATTGGGGAAATGCATCACCATACTGGCGTTATATTATTCAGAAGGAGGGAAGTTTTGTAGAGTATTTTATGTGATTGAATAATTTGCTCTGCATTCATTCATTCATTCTATTATTATTTTAAAATAAACGTAGGGAAGCTTCACCCGGAGCACTTGGTTCATCTGACTCAAAACTTTTATAGTACTGGATGAAGAAGGGCTTATAAGGGAAGACTTGGAAGTATGAAGTTGTAATGGGGATATCATTGGAGCTAAAAAGAAAAAGGAGAAAAAGACACAAGACTTATGAAACAGCGTCAGCATATCTTACACAGATATATAGCTGTAGGGATTAGCATTATTGAAAAAAACAGAACAAATATTTATATAATCAGGAAGCTTTTGTTTCGCCGCCGCTGCCACCGCCACCATTTTTCCTAAAAGTGACTTTCTCAACTGCTACGCTCTCGTTCCCTTCTTCATCTGTGCGTAACTGGTACACGTATAGCACGAGAACGTTGCCTTGTACCTAAATTTCAGAAAGGTTTGAAGAAATAAGCTGTTAGCAAAGTGTACTCTATTAAAATGACAGCCTCAGCAACAACAATATAGATAAGGCGACGAAAGGGAAGAACCAGTTTTTCGTACATCCATCAGAACAAAACTCGGGATCACCGCCTCCTCCGCGTTCCACCAGCCGGAGCTCATCGCACCCGTCGCGCTGCCCGGATTTATGAAGAATTTCCCTTCGAGCTCGTATGCCTCGAACCGTGTGTGTTGCCCCATATCAGCACATCCACGTCCATCTGCCGGGCGTATATAAGAAGCGAATCGGAATCGCCGTTCGGGATGATGGTGTGACCGTGCGTGAAGCCGATGCGGAAGGTGCGTGCGTGACGACCTTGGATAGCGGGAGGGTGGCCGAGTCGTCAAAATCGCCTTTTACTATTTGCAGGTCCGGAGCGACGGAGCACAGGAAGTCGTATGTATCCTTGTCGGTAGGTTTCCCAGGCATAATATCTGACCGATCTTTCCCGGAGCTAGCAGCTCGAAACTGTTTTTTCCCTCACCCAAAGATAAGGGAACCGTAAGCTTCATTCTCACCGCTGTTTTTGTTCCGACAGGGAAAACTTGAAAAGAGGAACGAGGAGAGAGGGAAAATGAACGGGGTCTTATCGTCACAAGTTTGAGCTTTCGAACCTTTTGAGGAATATCCTGTTAGGAGTTAGCTTTTCGCACCAAAGTTACGAGTAAGACCATATCAGGCAAATTTGCAGCTTACGGAAGCTCGATCTGGGATGAAAAGGTCCCCCAGGGCGAGGACCAACCTCGATGACATTCTTTACTGTCGCAAAACAGGCAGGGAGTGGTGAACAGGGTCGTTTTCTAGGATTCCCTCCAGTGCTGTGCTTCGTTTCAGGGGGGAAAGGCAGACTTGAGAAAGAGGAAGTAAAATAAGAAGAGGAGAAGAGGATTAAGCGATAGGAATACGTGTTTTTCGTGGTGATATTAGAGAGGAATTGCATCTGGAGATGCGTTGTTTTTACTGAGTAAGTAGTTATCGAGCTTCGGTGTCGTGTCTTTCTAAAAAACTGCAGTTGACCAACAGCTTCTGAAATTTGTACCGTAAAGACCTTTTTGTAGGGCTGCTTCTCGGGTAGACCAAACCAAACCCCCGATGATTTCCGTGAACACCGCCGCATTAAACCCCGGTTGCTGTTACACTACTAAGTATTATTATTGTTACTTTAACCGTTAAAAAGGATTGGTTAAGAAGGCATGTGCACAATCATAATTTCCGTGCGACGCAAAACGCCCTCAAATCCTTCCTCCTCTTCCTCTTCTTCTCCTTCAAGCTCAGCCTCCCTCTCTCTGTATCCCCTTCATATCTCCTCCTCACTCACTTCGCTCTCCTGACCTCTTCGAAGTTGCTCCGACGAGCAATAGGCACCTACTTGAAGGATCGGTTTTAACAATAAACGGTTCCCTCACCTTCGATACCCTAGAATCCCGACTATTTCGCGATCTTCCCCTTCGATACCCATAGACGTGTAAGGAGAAAACGAAGACAACAACACCTTCATCATGAGTGTCATTATGTGTACGGCTGGCTACGACCACCACAATACGGTACGCCTCCCTCCTTCTTTAAACAAAGAGACCCAACGAAGGCAATCCACCGATGACAACTTGTGTATTATTCTTCTTTTTAATAAGATTCTGGGAAGCGCTGTCCGGCATTTGTTCCCGTACGATCCAGCATGCCGATTCGCAAGTAAACAGGCTCTGCATTTCGCCGGACAAGAGGTTCCTGGCTGCCGCGGGCCACCTCAACGCCGCGGGCCACCTCAACGTTAAGCTCTACGACATCAAATCCACAAACCGGCCCCGGTGCTATCGTTTGAAGGCCACACCAATAAACGTCACCGGCGTCGGCTTCCACTGCGAGGGAAAATGGATGGTGACATCTTCGGAGGACGGGACGGTGAAAATATGGGACACCAGGGCGGCGTCGGTACAGCGCAACTATTCGCACGGCAGCCCCGTCAACGACGTGGTCATACACCCGAACCAGGGCGAACTCATAAGCTGCGACCAGGCTGGAAACGTTCGCATATGGGATTTGGGTGAGAACAAGTGCACACATCAGCTTATCCGGAAGACGATGTTCCCGTAAGGAGCGTCACCGTCGCTACGATGGAAGTATGCTCGTGGCTGGTAATAATACGGTATGTTTTTTGCCCCCTCTTTTGTTTTCATCGGGATCAATAGGCAGCATATAATGGATTGGGTGAGAACAAGTGCACAATCAGCTATATCCGGAAGACGATGTTCCCGTAAGGAGCGTCACCGTCGCTACGATGAAGTATGCTCGTGGCTGGTAAATACGGTATGTTTTTTGCCCCCTCTTTTTTTCATCGGATCAAATAGGCAGCAATAATGGACTTGTTACGTGGCTAACAATGCGCTCTCTATTAAAAAAAAAAAAAAAAAAGGGAAATTGTTATGTTGGAGGATGATCCAAATCGCGACCTCACCTCATTAGTACCGGTGACGAAATTCCAGGCCCACCCTAAATATATAACGAGGGTGCTACTATCCCCAATGTGCGCCATCTGGCAACCTGTTCGGCGGACCATACGGCGAAGATCTGGAGCAACGATGGTACGCGTTTTCTCTCGAGACGACGCTGCAAGGACACCAGCGATGGGTATGGGACTGTGCTTTAGTGCCGATAGCGCATACTTGGTCACGGCGTGCAGTGACCACTACGCCAGACTATGGGAGTTTCCAGCCAGCAGAATTATCAGGCAGTATAATGGGCACCACAGAGGGGCAGTTTGCGTAGCCTTAAACGACTACAGTGAAAGATAGACCCCAATAATCTTTTTTGTTGACGGCCAATATAATTTCCAACTAGTTCTTTCTTCCTCTCCTACTTACCTGCGATATATTCAAGCTCATTGGATGATGCACTTCTTTTAGTCAAACGTGTATTATAAAAGCGTTTTTCGTTTACTCGAGGATTTGTGCGTAATGGACAGCTCTCGAAACAAGTCCATCGGAGATTGCTTTTCTGTATTGAAAGTAATAAATAGGTAGAAAACTTTGGGCCGGCCGCTGAAAAACTCATATTCCTCTTTAACTTTCCTCCTTTTCTTCCTCCCTTCCCGTCGCACTTTTTCTTTCTTTTTCTACGTTATCTGGTGCTTTCTACTTCTCCACGAGTTCGCTTACTCCAAGCTGTCGCCCAATTTTCACGGTTTCAGCACCTCCTTATCCTTCTTCTTGCTCCTCATTTTCGACTTTTTCGCATCCGATTGACCTTCGTCTCCGACAGTATCCCCTTCGTCTTCCTTGTTGTCGCTGTCTTCGCCTTTTTCCGTTTTCTCGCCTCGCCGCCTCGTCTTCGGCCTTGACCTTCTCGGCGAAAGAAAAAAAAGGAAAGAAAAAATAAAATGAATGGAAATGAATGAAGATAAAGAAAAGGACAGAATATGCGGGCAATATTTCTTACGGCTCTGTCTCATTAGCTTTCGGCAAGCCTAAGCGTCTGTGAGTGCGCATGACACTCAGGCTCGTTATATGTCCGTGAGGAATACCATACCGACGGTTCCTCCTCCATCTTGCTAAAACGGAACCGACGATCTGGGCGGATCATAAGGACCTCGTTTTTTCGACAGGTCGATTGCGACGTTACGATAGCTGCGGCCATGTCAAAGCATGGTAAGGTAATATTTCATTCCTGTTTCCCTTTTTTTTTTTAAAAAAAAAAAAAAAAAAAAATTGAAGCCATGTAGGTGGGTATTAGACAACCGCTTCTGTAGTTAAAGCTCCTCTGGAACAACACTACACCGCAGGAGGATTGGGATTGAACATGCCATAATTTTCTGGAAGGTTAACACTAGAAGTAAGAAGGTATAATTAGTTGCTATTGCTTGTTTATCACTTTATTCTTTCCCGACTTGAGTACACTAGAATCATATACCGTAAGATGAGAGAATAATAACTATTACTACAATTTGTTTCCTGAACATCGAAGGTGCTCTACTTTCAATTGCTCCAGATCCATCTTCAAAGAAAAAGGCTGATCTGGTGGGCTTAGTAAGGCAACGGCGGTGTATCTGTCGACTGAGGTTTGGAGGAAGATCGGGGTTAAAAAAGAGATCCGAAAACTGTTCTTTTTTCTCTTCCTTTCAGACGGGAGAGCTACAGAGCTAGTATCTTTCGAAGAGAGGATAGGAAGAACTGGTGATATACTAAGCGTGGAAATGATAATCTAGGGTAGTGGAGGAAAATAATTATGTCTTGACGGCTTTTTTTTTTTTTAGCTGACAGGAAGCTGTTGCGACCAAGTTTTCTTCTCGAAATATTTATTAGGCGCTAGGAAGTATTCAGCGGTCTAAGTAGTAAGTAGTATTCTATAGTAAGTAATTTTTTTTGTGTGTGTGTGTGGGCAAAATTAGAAATTCTAATTGGGACCAAGTGTTAGATCAACTACTGGAGAAAAAGTACTAAGGAAAAAGGAAAAAACTGAGTAGGGTATTGTCGCTTGTTCTTAATAATTTTATTAATTATTATTATCACTTATTTAATTATATTGTTGTTTTCAATTAAATATAATACTAGATACTTTTTTTTTTTTTTTTTTTTTTTTACAAATGCTTTTTTTTTATTTCTATAATTATAATCCTGCTTATGATATAATACTAAAAGTATTCTCTCTCTTCCTAATTCTCTACCCTACTCTAGGGTCTATTACTCTCTATCGTCAATCTGTATTATTTTTGGGATTTTATTTTTATTTTATTTTGTTTTTGTTTTATTTTTTGATTGTCGCGCCCTAACAAACCGAGAAAATAATAATAAGGGTTCACAATTTCTCACTTCAACTTTTTTATTAAAAAAAAAAATACTTATCTTACAAAAAGAACAAAAAGAACCCACCCAGCATCATTCTCTCACTCAAATACTTCTGGGTCTCTCCGACGGAATTTACTAGTATTCAATTTCTTCCACGCGTCATCTCAATCAACTCTGCATCTCCGTCCCCGTCCGAGATAAACTAGGTCAGAACGCCTGATTCCCCGATTTCTACCGGAAAGAGGACGAGGCCCACCGAAACCCTGCTGCCCCCCGCTCCTAACCCCTCGATCTTACAGGAAACATCTACGGCTTCGCAGCCAATCCCGATTCGCCTCCACTTCGGGATCCTCCCCAACCATCGACATTTCGGGGATCGCCGACGCCTCAGTCCAAGTCATGGAAAAGCAGCCCGCTTATCCTCCCTCGCCTTTCCAGCTGGCAATGGAACGTCAGAAACGGGAACGGGAACTTCGACGTGCAGCGAAGAGGAAGTCGCTGGGAGATTCGGGTTCAACATGGTCGCGCGCCTCTTCCGTTGCGAGATCCGTCGCCGATGACCGTAGCGTGTGACATCGTCCAGGGGAATATCTCCGGCGCTATCAAAGTCCGAGTTTGCTCGCTCGTCGATGACTATGAGCCGCGAAGCGAGGAAAGAGTACGAAAATAAGAAGAGGAGGGACTTTGGGGCAAAGCTGGGGATGTCACCACCAAGACCGACGGGTAGTATGAGCTTGTATTCTTTCGGTTCCACAACTTCGCGGCACCATCTCGCCAATCCAACGCGGGCTCAGTGAACACTGCAGATGACATAAGAACAATATTGGCAAGGGCAAAGGCAGCAAGGGAAGACGATGTTAATAAAAGACGGCTAGAGGCTGCGGAAAGGCGCAAGGAGGCTATCAGGGTGAAACTGCAAGAGGAAGAGCGGGAGAAAAGGGAGATTGCCATGGAACAGTATCTTTCCCATGCAAACCAGATGGGTATGTCGGCTCCAAGTGAGCTGGCCTGACGGACCCCGAACAAGACTTCAACATCAATATGCGAATGACTATGAGAACGAGGAAGTGACCGAGCGTGTAACCAAGCGGATGCGATCCGAGGAGTCGGAAGGATACCAACGGATGCAGAAATCGTTTTACGACGCCAGAAGGAAGGAGAAGCTGCTGCTATTCAATCGCCACCAGCCATGGCACCAACGACCGAGCCCCCATTTTTTTCAAAGCAAGTCTCAGCAAGTCCACCGAGAAACGTGTAATGAGGAGAATTGGTCCACACCAACAACAAGAGGCATCAGGCAAGGAGTGCCGAGGACTCCTTCATAAGCGAGTCACCTCCTCGAGGCTTCCCGAAGGGAAAGGCTAGGGATACACTCGGTGACGAAGCAAAAGGTGCCGTTAATGGTAACCTTACCTACGGCTCTGGTGACAGCTTTGGATCGCGTCTATCAGCATTCCCGAGCAGTTATTCCACGACAGAAAATATAAACAGGGAGAGACTGGCAACAGCTTGCTGGAGACATTTTTAGGAATGAATTCTGGCATTACACCATCCTTAAAGCAGAACCTAGACCCGGATTTGTCTGGCACGTCAACTCAGACTGCGGACGGTATATTCTCCACCCAGCAGGACAATGCGACATCCACACAAATCACGGAGCCAGCTGCCGACACTTCTACTACTAGTGCTCTTACTATTCAGCCCCAGCTGGGACCTAACGACGAAAAAAGGTACTTGGTGGAACCGAGATCCATTATTCATTGGCGGTGTACGGTTGAAGCGCTAAATATTTTTAAATTTTTTTCCCACGTAGTGTCCCTTCGGATATCATTACATTTCACGGCACGAAATCTCGATCCGCATCTGCAGAATTTGCCAAACCACCGCCGGCTTCCCCAAAAGAATCTGTTCAGTCAAACCGCCAACCCGTTTCACCTACTTCCCCAGCTTATCACACACGTGCTGCGAGCGTCGGCTCTCAATGTCTACACGTCGCTCCAGTCAATTAGCATCCAGCCCCGAAATGCCGATGAGCCCACCGACGCCCCGGAAGTTTACGCAGCCGATGGTAGTCGTCGACAGGCCGCCATCTTCCCACTTGAACTCGGCGAATTCTACAATGGCAGATGCGTTCTCGCGTCAAGGTACACCGTTCAAGCCACCAAATCAGGTTGAGAGCGATAATTCTGAACAGGCTATCCAAGAACGCGAAGCCGAAACCGACGCGGACCCTGAGGACGTTACGACAGATTCGGTCGAGGAAGTAATAACGGTTTCTGTAACTGAAGAAAAAATCACGGAGGTTACTACAGATTCCAGCGTGAAGGCCGACGAAGAGGAAAAACTCGACCCTGCGAACCAACAAACCACAAAGTCGAGCAAGATCATTCCCCAGATGGCGCTAGCGATGATAAAAAGTCGTCCTCTGAACGTGAAGGCGCCTCGCCACATGAATTACTCGACGAAGAAAACGAGGAAGAGGAAGAAGTCGGGTCAAATGGGCGCGGAGCAGATCTTGAAGATGCGGAGGGTTCTCTAATCGACGATGAAGACGATAAACAGCTCGATAGCGACGGTCGGAACTACTGTAACGACTACAGAGATGAGGAGAGCCGAGAAGAGGAAGGAGAAGAGCACGGGGATGAGATGAAGAACAGGAACATGATGATGAAGAGGAGGAAGACGAAGAAGGCGAAGACGAAAAGAGAACAAGAGTATGGGAATACGACTCCGAAGAGAAACGGTCATTATTATGATGACGAGGATGAAGATAGAGAAGGAGAATGGGTACGTCGACGAAGATGAAGACGAAGGCGACTACGAAAGCGGGACGAAGAGGATGAAGATATTTCTCCGCATCAAAAGGCGCCGTCGGGGCCTGCCGAAGTTATAACCATCGACTCGGACTCAGACTAGTGTACAGAACGGCGATCAGGTGCGAGAGACAAGTATTGATAAGAAAAGTCATCAGCTGTACTCTCATCGGGCTTTTTATCATTATCAGTTACAACTCACATCTCATTTGATTTCACTATATTAGTTCATCAGCCTTAGCGTTGTACATTTGCTTTCTCTCGTTTTTTTTTTTTTTTTTTTTTTTTTCGCCATGTTTTCTATTCGTCATCTATGATTTAATGCCTTACGCACCACTATCAAGTGTAGGATACTACTGATAGCTGCTAATACCTGTACAATGTTTACTGTGGGCCTTACGATAGCGTCACCACCTTTTGTTTCTACAAAGCTCATCGCTATGGGCGCATCTTCGGTTTTCGAATGTATTATTAGCTATAAAGATTGTCCCAAAGAGATAGTTTATAACTTGCAAGGGGTTGGCTTCGGCGGACCATGGCAGCTCAGTTAACTCCTTCAAATAAAGAGTTACTCAGTCTTATACATTACCAATAAAGCGCTCACTTAAGTCCCGTAGGGGCGATCTCAGTTCACAAGCAAACGATCTGCTAAAATGATGTTGAATCTCCAAAAACTTCTTGATGGTCAAGGACGCCAAGGAGGCAAGCTATAACCCAGTTGGTTGGTTAGTACCGAGTGCGGTTTTTTCCGGGAGTCTGAGGGGAGAGGGGCGGCCTCCCTCCCCCCTCAGCGTGCCGTAGGCTATTCGTGAGCAGGAAAGTTTCTTTCCCTTATGTCGGGCACCTCATGGCGAGCCCCAGCGAACGTATCGTACTTATACTTCTCACTGCTCAGCGTGGTAACAAGATCACCTGACGTCGATGTATCAACGCGTTTCTCCCTCTCGCCTGATATTTTTGATTTCTCGGGGATCGTGTGTTTAGATTTTTTCGTTTTCCCCAGCTCTCTAACCTGTTTATATAATTCAGATTAGATCAACTTCGCTTCATATATCGACCGTTTCTCACGGGCCTCTGTATATTTCCCTAAAATTATGTCTTCACAACTTAAGCTTCACGGGTTTGAGCATCATCATGAAAAGCCGTCAAGCTCGGGCTATTGTCAGAAGCTTGAGTGTACCTACGGTTCGCGAACATTGAGTACAAGCCACAAATATCATTGCCCTTCGAGTCCCCCACGAGCCAGCTTCCATTTATAAATATAACGGCAAAATAGTCGCGGATACTCAGATGATAATCCATTGACTGGCAGAGCAGAAAGAATTCGGAGGCAAAAGCCTTGACGAGGGATGCAATTAACCCCTCTCGAAATGTCAGAGTCGACCGCCTACATGCTACAGGTTGCCCGTTGAGCAAGGGCTCTATCCTGCAATGGCCAGGTATCGCTGGCTGAATGAAGAAAATCGAAACAGCTTCGTTGAACAGGTTTGCACTGCTTTACCCTGCGCTTCTTCCTGCCAATAGAATTATACCGATGTTTATTCATTGGTAGTATTCGTTCAATTATGCTTACTGCGCTGCTGACGGACGGTCTTTCTTTTTTCTTTCTTAACTCTCATCTTTGTCGGGAAACCTCATCGTGCTCATACACAGCATCTGAACAACATCCCTGGATCTTGCGACTATTCTTAATGCCCATCCTAACTCGCCGCAGCCGTAACGCGCTTTACCATAAAAGCGTGGTAGGTATACGACGAGCGGCTCGATTTCACGGTCGCCAGTCTCCTCGATAACGTAGAGGTTCGCTTAAAGTCGGTTGCGAACCGGGGCCCCTGGTTCCACGGCGAGGAAGGGCCGAGCAGTATCGACAGTGTTATCTATGGCATCTTGAGTACAGCCTTGTCCACTATGAATTTTCCGCCGGTCACGAAGGGAATATTAGAGAGGCCGGCATTGGCGAAGTATTTGAGGGTATTACGGAAAAGTTTTTCCCAGAGTATAAGGCGGTGTTAATAGCGCTGGCTCAGGGCCATGTCGTGCCGAGAACGGGTCAGACCGAAGCGTTGGTCTTTTTTTCCAAACATCAAGTCGGGTGGGAAAATGAACAAGAACAGTTTCCAAGAAATACAGAAGTATATTTCTATGTACCATGCATGCATACCTAAATAAGTATATATCAAGTTCCGATATACAACTTTCGGCAGTGTCGAACTTCATCGCGCGGAGACCTCTTTTTCTGAAGTTCTCCATCCATGTAATTCTCTGCCAAGACGACACGGCTGCAGATCATGCGTGCGAAAATTGAAAAGAGAAAAAAAAATCAATCAAATAAAATAAATTAAAATAAACATCCCTAAAATCTATCTATCCGATCACTTCATTGCCTTTCGGTTTTAAGAATAACACAAAGCGCTGCGCCTGGTCGCTATATGAGAGGGGGAGGAAATTTCTCCGTGCATTTCTTCAACCCTCCACATGTGTACGAGTAGCAAGGTCTTGTTTACTAAGTTGAGTAGTGCTCAGTAATGAGTGCTTGAGCTCTACTAACCGAGAAACGGGCGGCCATTAATTTTTCGACACGACGTCTCCTCCAAACTAGTTTACTACCGTCGGAGTTTCCCTTCTACACTCAAACCAACTGGCGGAGCAATGAGCTCCAACCCAACCCCGACCTCGATCACACCGCATCGCTCTTCTCCCTAGCTATCTACAATCCTTCTCTAGGCCCTACAGACGAAACGCTTCCTGACCAGATAGTCTTTTGGACATCTCGAGTTCCACTTACGCAGAATGATCGATTACGCCAGATCGGGCTCGCTCAAGGAGTGGTAGAATTCGCAAGGTATGCCGGATGCCATGCCCACTCCAAAGAAGCGCAAGTCGTTGAGGCTTTGCTTTACTTGATCCAAATTACATTTCTCTTTCTTTGATGTGGAGTTTGATGCCTGGCCTGAGGGCCTTTTTTCATTTTTTTTTCAACCCCTGGTCTAATCTCAAAACCGTAGAGGATTTTCAAACCGTCAAGATTTAAGTTATGTCGAAACTCAGAAGAGCAGGATCATCTTGCATGAAATTGAACCAGGGTGGTGGATTCTAGCTGTTTGTTGTCCCTTGATCTTTATGGGAAATAACAGTCGATCGAGCTTTTCTTTCCCCTTTTTTTTTTTTTTTTTTTTTTTTTTTTTTGGTTCTTGTTCAACTTCATTTCGTATCATCCATAGCTAACGCTAAAAACTCTCGCCGTAACCAGTACATCGACCTTACAAAAATTCACTATGCGGGCGACCCTCCAACCGTTGATCATTCCCCTCGGGAAGTTGCACCACCTTCGGTATTGCTAGCCCAGCTTGTCACGTCATACAATCAGTTCACGTTCTTTCACGCACCCTTGATCACGTACTCCAGAATCATGATCGGCTAGGGTTGGTGGCCAGGCTGGATCGTTTCTACACTAAATGGGCCTGGCGATGGGAGGTCATGCTGAGCGGCAACCCGGCTTCAGATGTGTGGAGCGGGATAAGGATCGGACGAGGTGTAGGTGCGGAGGAAAAGGAGGTGCTTCGTGGATTCATTGACCGCAACTCAGGTCCAAAGGGTGGCAGTAGCAGGTCTGGCGGTCTCATAGATATGGCAGTGTCAAGATTCGGAGAACCTGCAGAAAAGTCGGATAAACCACCGGAGGAAGTATTTTCGAATCGAGGAACAGGAGACTACCTCGCGTTGGGATGGATGTATATACAGAGGCGCTGGGAAATATCTGCACGAAGCGTAAGAGATACGACACAGTGGATATCTGACTGGGTACGGTTCGGGGACGATACGTTCCAATTTCAAATCGTAGCAGGGCAAGGAAGAAGAAAAAGCAGGGTACTCCTTCGGGCCAGCTCCTAGAACCTGACCGAAAAGATCCTGTGGAACGGGCAAGATCTCCGAAGCCTCACCGTCCTGCAGGAGACGTTTCCGAACCACGACCGAAAGCGCATGATCCCACCGCACCCGCTGGATCTACCTCCCCGAACATCCCCCTCGATTACCTATGAGTGTCACCGCAGACACATCAAAGAACGGCAACCAAGCGGAGGATCCTAACGCTAAAAATACAGAATCCGAAACGACAGAGAACAGTGGAGAAAGCGGTAAAGTTTCTAATGCCGGAAAGATCATGGATATCTTTACCTTCGGAACGTATTCTGCGTGGAATCGCACGAGGGGACACCAATCCCTTCTAAGCCTTCCACTCCGGAGCCATTAGCAGAGGCCCGCAAGAAGCCGAAGAACGACCTCCCAAGGAAGATTTGTCATAGGATACACTGGGGATATTGAAAAGGAAGATGAGCAAGAATTGGTTCAAGAGGAAGACGGCAGTGCACCCAAAACGTCCCAAATCTCAAGTGTGATCACAAAAGCCAGTATGGGTCGAACGTACCAATAAGAGCCTGGATGTAGGTGGCGGAGGTACGGATGAAGATGTTCAAGGTCGAGAACTAGAGGAGTGTATGTTGGTCGTTTACATCGTAAGTTATGCAACATCTAAAGGCTGTAACATTGCGCTCGCTCCGGATTAATAGAGATAAGTCAGGAGCTAAAGAATTGATCTGAACCTCACTAGAACCACCCCTTCATCTTTGCCCTCATTTTTGAGAAGGAAGATCCCGACCTCGACCTACCAAGCTTTTACCGCACCCTCCACTACCAACTTGGACCGCTACGTGAGCCTCTACTAGCCTCATCTCAAAAACAGCCTGGCTTTGCGCCATCTAAGGGCGTGTTCGATCTCATATTTGACCCGGATGGCTTACTGTACACACTTCCATTCCTAACATCCCCGAGCCTCGGGCTAGCACAGTCCTTGGAGGAGACCTTCCTCGAATCGAGGCCCTGCACGTGCACAGTCAAGTTGTGAGAATCTTTGAAGATACAAGGTGGACCGGATTAGAAGGCGAACCTGCTCCGAACGAGAGAGAGAGGACTAACCGTACCATTAGAGGATGGTGGATAGGTGGATGAAGCTTGAGGGAATTGAAGTCCAAGCGCAATCTCAGCCCCCAGCATCAACTCCAGCAGAGCATGGCGGGGACGTGGAGATCAGCTAGTCATGGAACGTACGGCCTCGCAACAGTCTAGCCAAAGTCACCTATCAATTCCAATGTTTGAATCACGCTCCGCAGGCCGTCGTGAGGCTTTATTATCCGGAAGGGAACGGAACACATACGCTCCCACACCGCAAGTCCTCCTCGAAGGATAAAGTGTGCCTGTGACTTCTGGAAAGCTCGCAGATGGTATTGGAATTGATACCAAGCGCTATTTGAACAGCTTCTCAATTTTGCTGCGAGGACCTGACGACGAAGTCGAGGTTGTTTCAGAAATCCCAAGGGGCACAATAATCTGATAAATCATGATCCATAACGATACGGGTATAATTTGGCAGAACCTCTTTTTTTTCCTTTTCCTTTTCCTTTTTTTTTTTTTTTTTTTTTTTTTAATTTGAACCTTTTTGCTTGTTTCTCCACCTAGACACTAATAAGCATCTACCACCGGCGTTTTTCAATTGCAGCTCGGTCTTCCAACCCTTCCTCTTTCTACTGAGTTGAGCGTACAGCATTTAGAACCTAGTCTTATATTCTCTGTGCCTCCTCTACGTTCTTCATGTTCTTTTTCCCCGGATTTCCCTAGATTGATTTTCTTTACTTTTTTCTTTTTTTTTTTTTTTTAGTCTTTTCCCTCAACATTTGCCCCCTCCAATAACACCAAAGTGGCGGGCGACCAGTCTTCTAGTGTCTGCCTTGCAATAATACTCAAACAAGTTTGGCTAGAAGAAGCCGAACGTGCCTAGTTTAATCAAAAAATTTGTCGACTGTACGGATTGACGCTGTGTACCTCTTGAGAAACAAGATCTAAATATTCAACAAGTCGACGAGAAAACGGAATTTATTCAGGGAAAAAAAAAGTCTAATCAATATATTATGTGCAGTCTACTCCTCTATTGTCTTCTCCCTCGCACGGCACGCTAACTGAGTAATTCTAGCCTTTCTTTTCTTTTTGACAACTAAGCTAGCACGGGCTTACAATTGTCACTGCGTGCAGCCTATTAAAACACGAAAGGAACGATTTCCTCGTTCCGCGGCCTCGTTTTTTTTAAACGTCCTGCTGCTTCTCGTGTCTCATACCAACTCAGACGCCGAATCAGCAGACTTGAGAGGAGCGGAAAAGTTAGCGTCGTTTAAGTCTGGCAGCCACGTCCTGCAACGGGACTTAATCTGCAGTCCCGTTGCATCCTCCAACATCATTTGGTCAATTGAAAGAAACCGAGAAAGTGCCAGTTACGTGGTCGAATTGGAGGATCGCAATTCTGCAAAAATAAAAAGGCTCAGAAAGATCACTATACATGGGAGATAGCTCTTTTAAGAGAGAAAGGAGAGAAGAGAATGTACCGGTACATCTTCAAACTAAATACCGAAAACCAAGATGTCGAAAGAGCCAGCCTATCACCATTTTCACTGCTTTCTTAACCCGTACAAAGCCCAATCATATCAGTTAGCACTATGGGATGAAAAGAACGCGAATTGAATCATATCAACTGAGCGCCAAGCCGCAATTTAAAAAAAAACAATAGGCATGTATTCTAGACTAGACCCCTCATTGAAGTCTCGAGCTGCTTAGTGGGGGCTGGGCTACCTAGCCTGAATGGTTATTTTCCTCTTATCTTCCATCAGTTTTTCAATAATAGTTTATTTGTTTATTCAATCTTTTGAATACTCATACATGAGAACCGCCGTGGCTCTTTCTTGCAGGCAGCATGCCCTGTCGCCCTCTCCTCGGACCCCGCTCACAGACTTCTTGGATCATCATGCATATATTTATCCGGTCAATCAATGCGTGAATTCAAGTTTTTCAAATTGAAATATTTATTGATTGCGAAATTCCCAAGCTTGTAAACATCGGCAAGCTGTTGAAAGAAAGAAAGAAAGAAACTAAGTAAAAAAACAACCTGACAGAGAAGCAGAAGTAATGAACAGTTATCAATTGCTTATTCGACACCTTATGTACCTAGCTATGCTTAGTTAGCATGCCATAGTTAAGTTAGTATGCTTAACGTGGTAACAAAAACAAACTTTTTGATGATAGTATACACAATTTATTATGTTATCGCGCATTTCATCGTCACCTTCAAATACTGTCTGATCTACCTGCTTTTGCTCTTTCTCCTTTTGTTGGCTTTTAGTTCGGTTCTTGACTACAAAGTAAGTAGGTTTTCCAGTAGTGGTTAACTTTCCCCCCGTGCTCGGTGGACACTCTCTCTTGCTTGGGATGCAGGGATTCGTGACCTCACGGGATTGGATTATAAATTTCTATTACGGCCCGGCCCATTCCCTTTTTCCTTCCCCCCTAATCCACATTTACATATTGCACATATTATTATTACATATATATCCACGTCCACATCTGCCTATATATACGTACCATAAACGTCTCCTACGGGCAATAAAATACCCGGATCACTTTGGGTTTTTTTTTTTTTTTTTTTTTCCTTTTCTTCCTTTTCTTTGAACCAATTCCCAATTGCCATTCGCCATGCGCCATGCGCCCATGCAGACGTGCGGGGGTCTATATGATACGTAGGCGCGGGGCATGAAACGTGTTTTTTCCGACTACAGTATTTATATCCCTCAAAAAAAAAAAGCAGCAAGCAGAGACATTGTTGGTGAACAAGCCTTAGGGCCGTATTTATCTGTTAATCTTTTCATTAAATGGATAACTAACGTCTAGGCAAGTGATCTATTGGATCTATTGGTAAATTGGCAAATCGGTCTAAGTACTTGGCCGATGATGATTTTAAATTTATAAACGGACTGTATAACTTGTGTTCTGTGAATATAAATCCTATCAAGGATATATAAAAAAATACCTCTATAAAAAAGAGAATGACCTCTGTATATATAAATGTTATTAAAAATAAATAGATAAATGGGATAGTTCCGTAGATCAAAAGCGAGTAAGCGGAACGGGACAGCGAGACGGCGGCACGCCATCGGCGATGCATGCACCGGTTGACGTTCAATACTACCCAGGACAGAAAGCTGTACAGTAATATTCAAATATATAATGTATTAGTTAAAGTGGATAAAACAACTAGCATACGTGCAAAATATATATCATTACATTGCTTTTTCTAAAAAAAAAAAAAAACACATCAGACGCCTGCATCAAGGCAGCCTACTAGGGTATCAGTGAGTTTTTTTTTGAATTTTGTATTTGATCTGATCTGATCAATTGATTTATTGGTTTGATTGATTATTACAAATTTATATATCCTTTCTTTTTCTTTGCAATTTTTTTTTTCGCGTGATTGCCTTTGATAATGTGACATATTTACCTCGTTCAACATCGATATCACATCAACGTCTTCAATTGGTTATAGACTCGACGGGCAATGACCGAGTCTCTCAATCCGACGACCATTTAAGGAAAAGGGGCCAAAAAAAAATTTTTTTTTTTTGATCAGGAGATGACAACAAGCTGAAAGTATACGCGCGATATACCAATATGTGTACACAGAATTTGCGATTCGATTTGCGATATGGTTCGAGCCATTGGAAGAAATCCCAACACATAACCCCTGTTTAAAGCGTTAAGTTTACACGAACGTGTTCGGGTTATCCTGACAACTGGAATTGACTATACTGGGAGACGAAGGTGCCAGAGAAGTTTAAAGCCTGGAATTCTAGTTAAAGATATATGTGTATCAATATCATTTGAAGGTATAACCTGGAGATTTATCAAGAATGGCATTCCTTACGCCTCCCAAGCAACCAAGCTCTTGCATATTGCATGATATATATCTATCTTATCCTATACTAGCGAAGCTCTATTTATAAATCCTTATTCTTCTTCCTCTGATGGCCTTCCTGTTTGTATCGTGCGCCAGCCAGCCTTTTGTTTCAGGAAACACTCATTATTATTGTTTTTTTTTTCTCGTAGAAACTGATGGTCAGGTCTAGACTCTGAACAGGGAAAGACAAGGGAAAGGAGAACAGTACTGCGCTCGTATTCCTTACGTCTAGATGATGTGTTTTTGTTTCTCGCATGAGTTCTACATTTAGACTTCCCGTCTCGAAACGAAGACCAGAAAAAAGAGCTCATTTTTTCTTTAACCAAGATGATCAAGGCCTTACTTAAGTATGTGTTACATTATTAATTTAATATTATCATATATATTCCAAATAAGGCCTCACGTATACCTCGCTCAACTAGGTCCGAGGGAGAATGCCGCATCTTGCCCCGCAGGGCCTGCACTGATAAACCAAAAAAAAAAAAAAAAAAAAAAAAAAAGGTCGTATCGCCATCGCAAGCTATTACTTAGTAAGTAAACGTGGGTAACCGGGTTATTTTAAGCACGGAATAATATAATTAAAGCAGTCGCTCGTTAAATTATAATTGCATATATTTGCGCTCCCGGCGTTCTGTGAAAGGTTGTCTGGACCGCCTCCGTTTCCTAACGGTATTGTCCACTCTTCCGGGAACATGATGCCTTTTTCTGCGCTGACCTCGCACGACTCCATGCAGGTCAAATGTGGGGTAGTATTTATATCTACTTCTATATTTACTCGATATTATAACAAAAAGAGAAAAGGAAAAGGATCAATCCTGTTTTGGTAAATAGACCCTTATTACTACTATAGTCTGGAACCCTACGAAGTACAAAGGGTCCAGACTATTACTACTACTTATTTAATACCATGCTCTTGCTACGGTTTTGATAATGTATAATAATGAATAAAATAGAATAATAATAATAATAATAATATTTCTACAATGAAAGACCAAGTTCTAAGACCAGAACCAGAAGGCAATTGTGAAGTCGACCCGCAGTTAAGAGATTGATAGAGTGCTTATTATTGTAACGTTCTATATCTACATAATATACATTTGTTTAAACGGCGGCTTGCTCGATATTCGGTAAATTAGGTGAATTGGTTCCTTACTAGCTTGCATCACTCACTTTTAGCTCTGCTAATCTTCCATCACGTACATACATTAGCAGTATCAGCAGTTGCAGTTGCGCTTTTCGCGCTATTTCAATATGAAGAGAATTAGTGGGGTAATGGTCTTATGTTATCCTACATTTCTATCCGATAATATTACTTCTAACTGTTCTCCCTTCCCTGTCCTCTTTTGAAGACCCTTTTATATCATGTATAGTTTCGTGCCTTACGTGCTAAAAAATGCGCGTCTTTGCGCCACATTGGAATTGCATTGCACAAGACTACAATTCTTCGGTTTTCTTTTTTTTTTTTTTTTATATTGTTACTCTGTGCCTGACCTGATCCAGAAAAAAAATTTTTTTTCGGATCCGTAAAGAGTGCCTGGTCAACCAATGGTTCTTGTCTTACGGTAGGGCCGAAGGGTCGGATTCGTATTTTGGGCTTTGAACCCTTCGGCGTCAGATTGCCGAGCGAGGGAGAACTTTTGACGATTAAAGAAAGTGAGAAAGGTAAGGGGCTCTTCAATGCAAATTTATTTTTATTTTATTGTATTTTTTTTTTTAAAAAAAAAGACAACATACTACAAAGTATTTAGTTATTCTTATTCTTATTCTTGTTATTTATTCTTTTTTTGTCCTATTATATTTGTTTTTCGTATCTCGTTTTCTGATTATTAGATGATAGGGCAGATGCGCCACTCTTTTGAAAGGGAGCTGAAATATATAGGAGCTCAGGAGGAGTTCACACCTCATTTTCAAACGGTTTTGTGGTTTTACGGGACGATGATGACATAGTTTGGTTGGATAACAAATAAATAAAAATAAAAATCATTCAACATTACTCGATCTTGCCCGCACGCGTTTAGCGGGGGAAATCCGTTTAAAAAAAAAAAAAAAAAAAAAAGGGATGCACGTGGTCGCACATTGGAAACCATTCAATCAATCATCCACCATCGTTGATATCATCATCATCGTCGCTACACTATAAAGAACGGGTCATAATCAGCCATCATCTAAACAATTATTCGCTTGTTGTTACTAAACATTCTCTTTTATTCCTTTTTTTCTTTTTCTTCCTTTTTTCAACGCGCATTAGCTTCTTATCCACAAATCACGGAGCGAAAATATTTTTGGGAAAGCGATACTTCTTCGATAAGTTGAGCGAGAATGAGACATCGATATAAGTTGAAAGACTTACGGTAGTTTAAATTCGTGTGATTGGAGGACTGTCAGCTGGACATTTGTAAAGTAGCAATAACTGACGGTGACAGTGGTCGGTGCTACCTATTAAATTGTTGGTACTTTAGTTCTCCCCTTATATCGGCCTTACCCCACCACCAAGGAACGAATTCCCAATAAAGCTTAGCTCTGTCGTGTCTCGTGAACTTGACGAATATATAGCGATTATATATATTATAATATTACGGGTTAGTTAGTTCATATTTAAATTACATAGCAAGTGTGAATTACTAAAGGGTGAGCGAGTGGAGTATGAGGAGAGGGCTGTGTGATAAGGGGAAGAAGAAAAAGAAAAGTAAAGCTAAAAGAGGATTGTGCACGCAAAAACAGAAAGAAAAGACGTAATAATCCCTGGGATTGTGGGTGAGATACTTGCCAGTAGGACTTTTAATGTGGAGTTGTGGGCACTTTTTTTTGACAAAATCGAAAGACGCCGTGACACCGTGAATATACAAAAGCCCGTGTGCCACGATTTTTTTTTTGTGTGTTGTTGTGTTGTTGTTTTTGGCTTTTTCTTCCCTTTCTCACCCCTTATTGACTATCGTGAGACAGAGCCCAACAAATCGCAGAAGAAAAGGAAGAATGAAAAAGGATCGAAAGAAAGATATTCGGGAAAGTTTGCACTGTATAAATTAGACCTCGTCCCCTGTCTGTCATTCTACAAAGTTCGAAGAGGTCTGTTTTCTACTTACTTTTTTCTTCAAGAATTTGTATTATTATTATTATTATTTTTTGTTTTTCTTTGTTATTCGATATAATCTGTTCTTCTATTTAGCAGAGTTTGGCAGGAATTAATTAATTGGTTTTTTTTTTTTTTTTCTTTTCTTTTTTTTTCCCGTCCTTTGATTTGCATTCACTGCGAATAATAATATCTTCCGATCCTCACATATTCTAGATCTCGCCCAATATTTGTATACGCTTTGATGAACAAATTTTAATGTAAGTAATAATAATAATAATATAATATATAATATAGATAATAGACGTATATTTTTCTTACGCACACGCACTCTAATACAGGGCAATTTTAAATAAATAAAGTGCCAAAAATACAAAATATATAAGAAGTATAGGGAATCAAGGAAGGGAAAGGTTCGAGCCTCCTGAAATCGCGGAGAAATTTTAAAACAATCTGAAATTGAGTGGATTGAAGATCAAGTCTTTCCGGGAAGCTAATTAAATAAATAGAAAATAAAAATAAAATAAAATAAAGAAAGAGAGTTGAACTGGATACATGGCTAGTATTGATACCTTGCTTCAGTATATAAAGATACATGGATGGCATGTATTCTTTTTAGTCTCTTACCGGAGTTTGATGTTAGCAAAAGTGGCATGAATCCTGTTCAACAAGTACTCATGAATATATACACCCTGGCAGCGGAACCAAGTTTTTTCTGGTTAAAAGAATACCGAGGGGATGGAAAAAATTTACTACTACTTGAAGTTCCAGGTTATAGCGAATGTAATAGATATATTCCCTTTCCCTCTTCTCCCCCTTTTTTGAATATACTTTACTTGCAAAGCAGCACCTTCCTGTATATAAAGACTTTGCGGGAGGTTCGTAGGTATCGCCGCGCCGCCAACTAAAATAGGAGGGGCAAAATATATATATATTATATATATATAATTCAACATAATAAAGTAATAATATAGATAGAATAATGATAGAAAAAAAAAAAAAAAAAAAAAAAGAGAGAGAGAGAGATCCGTCAGTTTCGTTGCCATCAATGATTTACCCCACGACTTACAGTCTAATTGCACTATTCAAAGAAGTTCTTTTTTG
>AZLU01000334.1:0-32598 GCA_002224055.1 Pezizomycotina sp. ARF18 | reverse complement strand
AAAAAAAGTACATCTTATAGAATTTAAGGCAAGGGCATTCTACTGAGGTTAGTCTGGAGACCCTCCAAGGAGGACTGAGGTTATATTATACTGAATACTATGTAGCATGTATTTATATTTATGAGGATTATTATTAACATAGCTAATCTCGGTGGAGTATTACTATTTGCATGTAAGTATATAGCCGGAAAAAAAAGTCGTAAAGTAAAACTAAAGAACATGTCGATGGCCATTTTATAGAAGCAACGTTGCAACAGAGAATGAAAAGAAAGCGAGCACTGTCTGCCTAATTAATCATTACCCGCACGCACTCTGAGGTCTCAATTCGCTGCTAAACTAAACAGTACTGGGCATAACCCAGTGACTAACAAGTATGTAGCCCAGACATTATTCTCTCACGAATATTTATCCAAGACCAAGATCAAGGATTTAGAGATATTTTTATTGCAATAGCTTGTTTTACTTATTTTTAAGCTGAGTTTGATACTAGCCTGTAATTTTAGTCGATGAAGGATTTTCATAGAACCGTTATATATATATATAACACCACGGAGGAAATGATAAGCAAATATTAGATGAAAAAGACCGATAAATTCAAAGTTATGTGCATAAAAAATCTCTGTTTTGGGAATGAAATCCGTCTATAGGATCGAAAGCAGCACACGTTCCCGAAAATCGTAAGTCGGAAAGAAAACAACATGAGTTCACGTGAATGCTTAAGGACGGAGAGATAGTTATAAGGATTTGCCTGAAGAAAATAGCTATTAAAATAAATACAATCTGGAACACGCTCCCAGCTCCGTTGTAATAGAAACTCGCCTCACAAGCTTGTGGAATTTTCGTGTCCGTCCATGACATAAAAAAGAAGATTACATCACAGTTGTACCGTCGAAGAATCATACTCTTTCATATATCTAGGAATATGGGTGTAAAATCCACAAGCTCGCTCCCCTATGTCAATTGGATTTATTCCAACCCTTTCGGTATAAATCCTGAGGGGGCTAGCCTCCTGCTGGTCTTTTCTATCAAGTCGCTTACCATACTTCAACCCGTAGCCATAACTTCTGAGCAAGGAGAGAGAGCACCAAAAGGACAGAGAAAGAAAAAGCGCGGAGAGCAGGGCAAGACGAAGAAAGACGATCTTGACGCGGACTTCGAGTGGGCGTTTGACTATGGCATGTATGCGACGACGATTTCTCATCAACGACCGCATAAAGTTATTAAAATTCGAGAATAGGGTAGTTATATACGTCTTCTAACTAATTTTTAAGCTTTTAAGTGACGGATCAATATTCGTCGCGTTATTATAAAATATTGAGTTATAGCCGATATTTATAAAAAATAAATTAAGTATATTGAATGATGCTTATATATGTATAATTTAACGTATTTATAGTTGTTTAATCTTATTAAGCTCGAGTACATTAAGTTTCGCGCTAAAATTTCGGCCAAAAATCTTATTTATATGATAGATTCTTTAATATGTTTTGAATTTTAAGTGATTTATCAGCAGTTTGTTATTATTGATTGAAAACGGGTGAAAATCGTTACTTTTGTATGGAAGACCGCCGTTTTAGCAATTGTGTCCCAACACTTTTGCAAGCGACTGTAACCTAAGAACACCAAGATCCTGTGCTTGCCATCGTCTCCTTCCGATTGAATCGCTCCGATAGCAGGCGGTGGTTCGGGTGATGTATAGCTTAACCTCGGCCCGGCGACCGGAGAATCTCGTGCCTAAGTGGGGGATGTCACTAAGCAGGACCAATATCATAAATACAAGCTAACTACCAACCTGCGCAATTTCGTGAGTAAAGAACATCTTGAGCGCGGCAGTTTTTCTACCACTAAGGCAACGCTAGCATCTTCATCTAAGGAAAGAGCGGATATATAAGCTCGGGACCGCCATGAGCGTTTTGATTGGCGATGATGAAGTTTTCCAACGTCGAGAGAGTAGAGAAGTAGGTTGGCAACTTGAACTAGAAAGGTTGGAATAAAAGAAGGTAAGGGTTGTACCTTTAATGTACCAGCTGCGATCTGCCGAACGTACTACCAAATGCAGTCTAGAGATCTCGAACCTTTATAAAAAGCGATGGCAATGTTAAGAGCAGGCAGGAATGACGGTTGGACTTTAGATTCGACAAATCGCGCAAAGGAAAAAAAAAAAAAAAAAAAAAAACAGAACAAAGGAAGAAGCCCTAATCTTGACGAGGGGGTCGCATTAAATAGCGGCGGACTCTAGACGCCGGGATACTGTAAACGGTGGCATCTCATTCAATCCACCGTAGTTAGAAGGATGTGGTTACATACGAGTGTACTTATACAATGCGGGTGAAGAGGTCTGCAATCAAGTATACACCCAATCGAATGTATCCTGACTCATCTTGCTCCATTCGTATGCTGTCCGTCCAAAAGGCTTACCAAAAAATAGTTCGATCGGTCATCTCACCCTCGGACAGAACACTTCATAAATCGAATACTATGAGTAGCGGATACCCTCGTCGAGTAGGCCGGTCTTCCACTCGATTTATGTAGCGCGTGAGCTGAGTAGAAGGTTCCTGGCGCCGATCTATTACGGACTTGTGACTTGATGATAATTGCAGCAGCACCAGTAGAACGTTGCAATCCCTCAAGATCTAAGTGAGCTAAGCACACAAAAAGTGCATTAGTGCATTTACCGACTGAGATATCATTCTGTCCCAGCTGGGTGCCGCCCAGGGTTGGGGATATTCCTCAGTCAAAGATATTTAGCGGCTTAGATTTTGCCGAAGATGTGAAGTTGACGGGACAAATCAAGTTAGCGTATATTATCCACTAGGCCATTGCCATATGATTCCATGCGATGTCAAGAATATAAACAGAGACAAGTAGATATGAACAACAATTCCTTACTTCAGATTGGTGAACATCCCATGTGCCTCAGTTCTTAAAGCTTTTCTACATATTCTCTACAACCCATCTTAGTGAGCAGTATAACCCCAGAGCGCTGAACAGATGATTGATACACTGTAGCTTCCTCGTATTGGTGACGTTCTGGACACTTGATTGAATTGAGGCTGATCATTTATTAAATGATGGATCTATAGTTAGTAAGTCCTAACTCTATGGTGCATTAATGGGAAGGATTTTTAGAAATCGTAGTACTGATCGGAAGCTTTCTATACTAATTATAGTTGTGTATTTCACTGTAAGATACATTTCTAATTCTTGTTAAATTTGTGTAGTGTTTAAAGATCGGGGATTTTCACGAACCTCGAACCACGAACGAAAAAAAATACAACAAACACAACAGATCTTCCTCATACTTATAACAAGAACGCTGTCTCCTTTCTGTTCTGCGTGTCCATTACGTATCGAATTGGCATGCTGACTGTGGAATTCCCCATCCAATCAATGGTGTCGAGCGTTGTTGCGCAGGCAATTGTCCTATATGCATGAAAAGATCATCAAACATCAGCAAAACTGGACCTCAAAGATCACGAATGCAAGGGAGAGGGAGGAAAACCTCGCCCACAAAGGGCACAGTTGAACTTCCTATCTTGCCCGCTTTCGCCCGGGTACTTCTCCTGGCCAGTCCGCCCAGATCTTATCTACATGCGTTGCAATAGAAGACCGTGTCCTCGGGGACGAAAAAAAGTCGTTCATTTCGCCACCAACGGCCACGTGACCGGCTCCGTGACAGGAGAAGTGCGCGAAGCCGTTGATAGGGTCCATGCAAGCCTGAAGTCAGTGGAAGGTCAGGGATCGACATGAGGACGTCATACTGATTCTCCTTCCCGAGCGAAAAGCGTTGGCGATCATAGGGTTAAATTCCTCGTAAGACAGCGCGGTTAATACGCAGTGAGAGAGCCGGGACCGATGTTCATCTGTAGTCCTTGTGACGTTCGAGGTGATGCCCCGCCACCGGTACCCCGGGGACGACCTGGTTGGAATCTGTCGGGAGTAACGTTTGCGGTGAGCGCCGTTGCTACCGAAGCCGGTGTTGATATCCCACATAGGTGAGTTCGCGAACTATCATCGCTGACAGACGTCTTCGTCAGTCCCAGTACGGGAGCGTGACGGTATAGCCGGCTTCGAAGCGCAGCATAAGCTCGTAGGTCCGAGAGGAAGAGCCTTGTGCCAGGGAGCAGTACGCCCACCATATGGATACCACCGGTGGAGCCGTCGATGGCAGAATGCCGTTCGTGGCATTGATGTGGCAGGCGACCATGTTCGTCGAAGCGGGACTGTAGACGCCCGAAAAGAAGTTGATACCGAAGGGGGAGCGTTCATGAGCTTCTTGACTGCGGCGTGGAAAGCCTTTTCTCGGAGGTAGTGAATGTTCTCCTGTACTGTAACGTTAAAAAACCATACCTAGATAATCAGAGACTGTTCAGACCTACCATTCCTTCGGCATGAGCATGTTCTTAGAGGTACACCATTTTATCTTTGGGATCGTGGCCAGGATCGCTGTGATATGCTGCGCCATCCATGGCCTGCGATTCCAGCTTGGACACCAAGTTGTGACGCACTGGCGATGCCGCTGATGGATTGAAAGTTCGGGCCGTTGCTTCGCAGTTGCAGCAGGCCCAGGTAACGTTCGCGACGTATCCGCCGCAGGTTCAGGAATAGCAACGCTATGAACAGTTTGCAGAGAGAAAACGCCAGTAAGCCGGAACAGAAGACTTCTTGAGCATCGTGAAAGAAGATGGTTTCGGAGATACAGTGGAAGAGGGGAAAGGATGACTTTAGTTAGAGGAGCGCCATGCGAAAGCGAAAAAAGCGTAAATTATCAAAGAAAAAATCTCTATAAGGCAAGGATCGATAGGATATGGAAGTGGAAAGGGTTCCTTTTGCGCTCGAGCTGGTATATGTATGACGATACATCGTCTCGCTTTGGAAGATCCGATCGAGTAGACACGATAGCAGCTTCTTGATACTTAGGGTTATATGTTCTACTCTCTCGTCTACCTCACCGGTCCACCTCACCGGCTAACGGACAAAATAAACGGAACGAGGAAAAGTCGCCCCAAAAGTCTTTTTTCCGATAGGGACTACGGGATTACGGTGAATTACAGTGATTTCAATCATCTCCGTTAACCGGTCGAGCGCACGTTGTCGAAATAAACGCAGGCTTGTTACGCTAATATCTTCAGAGTAATTTTACCGGCTGGAAGCGGATAATAACACCCGGATCCAGTCGCGTGTGCGCGCCGGAAAAAGTGTTTTTTGACATCAAGTTTGTCAAGTTGTTGACCTCCAATCGGGGATATACTATTTGATGCTCAGGGGCTCCGGCCCGTGCATTAGGCGCAGTTCGCCACGTGGGAACTGGCAAGTGTGACGAAAAGAGCGGCCCACCCTGCAGCAATGACAATGACAAACGAGTTAGCCAAATTAGCCAACCGAGCCTGCCAGAAGTATATAAATGAAGACCAAGGGGCAAAGGGCAAGGTAATTTGACAATAAGGGAAGACGATGTGATGATACGGTTCTTCCCGTCACAGTGGCAGAAACCGAAAGCTAAGTATGCAGCGAGGGCAACGCAAGCTCGTTTCGTGTAAAGAAAGCTTCCTTCGCGGATTTAGATTCAACGATTGTTGTAACTCGAGAACGTTCTGTTTCGTGTCTTTCTCCAAGGTACTGTAACAGGCAAACTTGCAGATAATCTAGCCGTTTGGTGAGTAATACAGAGACAAGACTACTACTTTGTCCCGTGAAATGGACTTGCGCAGTCAAGCTAGATTCCTTCGACGTTCCGCGATCGTTATAAGTGATTGTCGTCGCTTATTGTCTGCTTGGTAGGCGGGAGATGGACAATGATCAGCAAGATCTCTCGTCGACATTGTCACCTCCTGTAAGATCGCTGTCATACCGTCAATCATTTACCAGCGCGCTGGCGACAAAGATCGAGGTAGTTTTCTTATTGCAAGATTCCTCAAAAGCTGGAGCCTGATATAGGTCACGAATTATATCACTAAAGTGTCAATAATTTCAAGTTCTCCCCTTGTCGGCAGATACCCAGAAATCCGAATTGCCATGTCACTTTCATCCACTCTAGAACGTATCTCTGCTTAGTGGCGTTCCCGTGGAGGCTGACGAGCGTTAGAACCATGGTTTTGTTCTGCGTCCCTGTCACATCGTCACATTGATTGCCTCCAAGAGAACTGGTAGCAGACGACGGATGAGGTTCCGCGTCGGTCAACAAGGACCCCTATTAGGGAACAGTTCTTATTTGCGACCGTTGTAGAATACGCACGAAGCTCGAAAGGGAGATGTGATCTCATCTATAGTATCCAAGGGGTATTCGGACGAGACCGCATTGATTCAATGTCTCTCGCCGTTTACCATGTAGAAGACAATTTAACCATCGATTTCAACAAATGAGCTTTCTCTTCCGCAAGAGTTTTCCATCGGACGAACCACCCGCTCCTAACTAGACGAAAGCGATGGAATAGGGTTGCGCTCACATTCTACCGCTGTTCTCCGTTAACCGGTCCTCGTAGTATTGAAATATATGAGATTGACAGCATAAGCCTAATGGGCGCGTGGAAGTGATGCTAACTTTCTGTGTTCTGCACGGCGTAATTGATTATAGCCTTATAATTGAAGAACCTCGCTTCAATCGATGATTTTTCTTTCTTCGTCCCTGGTATGCTACTTTGGTCGTATTCGCTCCTTCAAATCCTAACTGCATTCCATTCTTTTCTTCCCTTTCTTTCCTTCCGCTCTCACCTTACATTCATTCTGTGTATCTCTCCCAAAATGCGATTCCAACTACAGTCACTCCTTGTCATTCTTACTCTTCGGCTGCCTACTGTCGCCCCATGCATCCCTGATATAACCACTGCTGCAGCCAGCAGCAGCACCACCGTCGTGACCGACTCCAGCGGTAACTCCTTCCCAATCCCTGATTCAGCAGTTCAAGCACGCCTGCCGATACAGGCTCCGACTCGCCGGACGACGATGCTTCGCCTGTGGATATACGGCGACCATACACGTCGAGCGGCGCAGCTCCGTCCCAGACGTGAGCGAACCACTGCCGCCAATGCTACAGCGCTGACATCCCGGCCCCGCCACCCGCAGGAGTACAATCTGCTCCACCGTGAACAGGCTGTACAACGCCATGAATGGCGCCGCGCTAAAGCTCCCGGGTACGATAACAACGACATTATCCAGCAGCAGATAGCCTTGCAGCATACCTGGTGCCAGAAGTTGCTTGCCAACCTCACGGCCGATGCCGCTGCCGTTACGAATATGAACTGGGGCCAGCCCGGAGAAGTGAACGTCTACGTTCAACCTATTGTCCCCGTTAAGGAAGTTTGTGCCTGTGTGCCAGTGCTTCTTCGATGACTTGGTCGCGCAAACGCTACTAGTAACACGGACTCTGCTACGAACTCTACATCAACCACTGATGCTACGACTTCTACCCTAGCGCACCGCTGACCTGAGTGACAATGCTACAAGTGACACGGCAATGGCGCGTCTACCTCGACTGTAGATACGGCGGCAGCTTTCTGGTTCAACGCCCTCTGCGGATTCTTCCAGCAGTGGATCTGACGATTCTACCCGGCTTCCACCTCGAGTTCCTCTGATGCGTTTCTGATACTGGTTCTTCTTCTACCACCGCCTCTGAAGTAGCACGGACGGCTCGGACAGCCGATGGCTCAAGGACTGACAGTAAGTCGCGCCGAAGCCGGAGTACCGTCGCTCCGGTAGTGCCTAGTGTTTCTGCCTGTTCTTTCATCTAACATTTATTCTTGATATTACACCCAGAGGACTCATACACTGCAATCCTCCGATAATATGTATAATAAGATAATTTTTTTGCAATGTATAAAAAGAAACCTTTAACAAATCTCATAAAATTCCGACTGTAGCAGTGCAAGGCAATATTTTTAGATTGGATCTACCACTTTGGATACGATGATGTGGATGGGTATCTCCACGGTGAGCATGCCGATCAGGTATGTGATGGATACGCGAACAGGAAAGGCGATGCATGCTCTGTTACAAATACCAGTAGATAAAATATTATTATAGCCTCTTATCGTCTTCCTAGAGGCTCGAAGCATCTTATTGATATACAAGGCCTTTAGTAATCATTAGAATGTATGATAGTTGAGTAAATATACCATATTCTTTGTTTGGAGAGAATTTTAATATTTATGCATATACTATAAAAGTAACACCATTTTTTCAAACCACGCCAGTCTAACAAACTTCCTTAGAACATTACAGACGTAGTAGAATGTTGAGAGCCTTAATAAGTTCTGATATTAATAGATACTTCCGAGTCTTCAGGCTAGCGTTGTGTGAAAAGCCGAGACAGATGTCCTTGTTTAGAAACATAAATAAATATCTACACACGTAGTACGTATACCTAAGCAAATATGACGTCGTATAGATACGGTAACGTCACCACCTTTTATATTTACTTTGCAAACGTCCTGTACCCAGGTTGAAATGCAGCCTCAACTTCAAATACTTGATAATAGCCCCGCATTAGCCTGCATCAGTAGAGAAAAAAACTATCATCTGGGTCTTGTTCTCACGAGAGCGCCGAACCTAAGTGCATTTTTTCCTTCGCATTTATATCATAATTATCATAATTGTAACTTATACGACCAGAATGAGATACTCCTATTTGGTTCTGCGTTGTCCTTCACATCCACTTGATTTCCCCTCTGGGCCCTTTTTAAAACTTTCGAGCCTCATGTGATCTTTATATTACGATTGCATTTAAGTCCGGATGAGGATTGCGAACCCTGTTGTCGTGGAGCGCTCTCACCAATCAACCCTAAGCCTAACGCTCCCCGCCACCGCCTTGCAGATGCAGCGCACTGTTCATTTGCAGGTGCTCTTTGTTCGCTTCTACCGGTTCCGCTTGCAGGAGAAAACCGCGCAACGCTTTTTTCTCTCAGCCGTAATGACTAGTGCAGTGTACGACGCGGATTTGTCTATCCCAACAACGAGGGTCTAGCGCTCTAGACTCGTGAGGCTCTACTTCAGTGAACGTCAGGCGTATGTGAGGCTCTTAGAGAGGAATGCAGCATATATCTCTAGGTCGCGCGCCAGCCTGTCTGCTATCCATCCAGTATCTTTCCCTTTGAGATTCCTTCAAGCCCTCTGTGGACGCGTTATTCTCACCATCCTTGAAAGCCAGAATTACCGTCACAATGGGTTTCTTGATATTCCAGCACGAATACTGAGATTCATCAACCGTCATCCACGATGGTACGCTTTAGTTCTCGTGCCTACTTCGCGCAACTATACTACGCTAACAACTTTTTCAGGGTCAAGACAATTTTAATGGTTGGATTCCTCTTCTTCGCCTCATCACCGCCATTGGTCACCATGTCTTTACCATAAGAGAGATGGACAACTAGTAGGTGACCAACGTTTTGATATTCGTGTTGGCACCGCGTTAGCCTTCCTCACGAAGCGATGTTGTCCGCGGCTGTGGCTATCGCTTTGACTCAAATCATTTGGCAAACTGTTCGACGGCAGCCCTTTACATTAGTCGGCTGGACCACCTTTTTGCCATCTCGAGTAGTCCGACGAACTTGATCTCCTTCGAGTCATACGCCAAGCTTGGGTTGTCAGCATCGTGGCCATCTGTTTCTGGTAAGTATTCACTTCATACGTTATTGGGGTTCCATTCACTAACGCAGAACCTAGGCTCATCCCCTTCGCCGCCATCGCTCCACCGGGTACACTTACCGTACACAGCCAGTCCTTCGTGACGAACAACTCCACCGTCAACGCGCCTTCCTTCGACTTCCAGGTTTAGCGAAGTCAGAATCCCCCTCCGCCAATCCGCAAAGTGACATATCAATAACCTCATCACCTGGCGCCACCTTCGATTCGTACAATGGCCCAACTAATGCGATGACCGGTCTAGCGGCCGTTGTTGCGTACGGCAAAAAGATGCTCACCTTCTCGTCCCCCTGCGGCGCGAACTGCTCCTACCCCTCACTTTCGCCGCCCGCGATCAAGTGTCAAAATATGAGCTGGAACGATCCGCAGACTCCCTGGTACAGCAATGAAAAACCGCACTGTTCGATAACCGGTACCAGTACTACGGGAACGGCACGAAAGCCAGAAACGTTGGGCTGTGGCTTACTACCGCACGTCATGAACGGCACAGTACGCTCGGCGGGTTGGCGCGGATTACGTTCTCAGTGCTGTGAAGTGCTCGCAGTATAACGCGACGTATAAGGTCAACGTACGCTTTACATCTAATCAGGGGCTGTCGACCTCGTTAGTGTTCAGGACTTGGGGCGTTTAACTTTACGCTTGCGAGCGATTCGGAGATGTTCATTAATGCCAACGACACGCTGAAGGCCGGCGACGTTTTCGCCGCGAAGGCGATCTACGATACCTCTTTGGTGAATCTGGACTCGTTGCCGGCAGCATCAGCGAAGGCGGCGGCGCGGCTTCGACGACGTACGTCGTTGGCAGTAACATCGTCCAGACGCCCTGACAGAGGAGTGGATTTACTACGCTTCTTCCGGAGCAAGTATTGGGAAGGGTATCGACGCGTACTTCCCGTGAAGGATCTTGGCGCTGCGATCGAGGAACTCCACCGCAATGTCACGTTCAGTATCATGGCGCGGCAGATATCGTGTACAGCTCGATCGTCAAGACCAGGGCCACCATTTCGAACTTGAGGAACGTGTACAAGTACGATCCTCGCGATTTGTGGCTCTCGTACGGCGCTGCGATCGTTATTAGCGCTGCTATCGTCGTTTTTCGGATTGCTCTGTCTATGGCGCAGTGGGGACGCGCATGATACGGCGTCTCGAGTATTCTTCTTTGCGGCGTCAATCCGCACCTTGATAGGTCCTTATGGGGGCCCAAGCAGAGTCGGGACGTAATACTGGTGCGGTGAGACTTGAAGGATGTCAAGCTTCAGTACCGTCCAAGGAGCGAGGAAGGGCATTATTATCAAGATGGTACTATGGAGGGGTTCGTGATTGTTGATGGAGCGCAGAATGTGCCGCATGAATCGTCGCGCTGGCTAGTACGCAGTGGTGAACGATCCGAAGAATTACTAGGCTTGTACTCTGTGAGAGTTCTACCTACCCTCGAGCTCTCAGAATAGCATGATCCGCAGTATGCGCGTTGAAATTGATCTATTCATCATGGTTTATGCCACTTATTTCCAGATTTTACACTCTGTGATGTAGCAGGTTCAATAGTTGAACTGGGTCCTCATGAACAACAAGATTACAATCCATACACACTTCATAATAATAACGGGAAATACCTTGATCATTAGCATAAGTTGAAGGCCATAGCTGATAATTATAATGGAGATGAATATAATGAAAGAGATGAGATAACTAAAAGAGATGATATAAATAAAAGAGATGACATAATTAAAAGAGATGAAATGAAATGAATTGAACTTTTATATTATTATACAGGTTGCATACAGATGGGGTAAACAAGGTGGAGTTAAATGGAAGTAATTGACAATTGCAGCCGTGTAGAAATGTTTATGCCTCCTCGCAATGAGGGAAATCTGGGTGCAAGAGGGGTTGCTGGCTTGGGTGCCGATGACCAGAGTAATAGCGTCGACACCGACCTGGGAACCGTGAGGGCGGAGTCCCGAGCATGCGAACCACCCCTCTCTGTTGCTCGCGGTAACATCAGCGGATGACACATGGCCGGAAGCCGTATCGACCGCAACCTGCGACGCGACCTTGAAACCAGTCTGGCTGGGATCGCTGATGAAGTACAGCGGCTGCGTGTATTGTCCCATCATCCTGGACGTGCTGACCGCTGCAACAGCCGTGCCTCTTCGTCGCTGACCTGCGGAGCGCCGTGACGAGGGAGGGGATCTTGGAGGTGTCGTCGTCGGTTTGCGGTTCGCCGTGGACGAGGAAGGGGACCTTGTCGGAGTTGCCTATGTAGACCAGACGGCCGTCGACGTTGCGGAGAGGCCGGGGCGGGTTCGAAGCTGGCGACGGCGACTCGGACGCCGTCGGAGACGTCGGAGAGGCTGACGTACTGGCTGTCCCACTGGCTGGAGGGGCAGAGATCTTGATGTGGAAGCCGTCGTCGCTGGAGGGGCCGGCCTGGCGGATTGCAAGGCAGTTGGCGCCGGCGACGGTGAGGGCGGAGAGGGTGCGGCGGTGAACTTCATGGTTGTTGAATGAGTGACTCGGTTGAGGTTTTTCGGGAAGATTTGTTTGAAAAGAACGTAGTTGATGTTGTGTTTTCTATTGATAACTTGCTGTCAATTTGATGGTTTGTTAAGATGTAGGAGACGAGAACGCGACTCTTATATATTCCTAGCTACGCCCGCTGGACGTGATACAGTATCAATCAAGCCTTTAGGATATGTTTGCGTTCGGCATTGCCACAGCGACGCCATCGTGGCTGAAGGCAAATTTCATCCTCGGTTTCCTGGACGAGAATCGGCCAGTTGATCGTGCCACCTCATAATTGTCAAAAATGCATGTCGCAGTAAGGTGAATAGCAAATTTTTCTAGAGCCGTATTGTTTCTTTAATCAAGTTGCTTTATTAGGCTGCTCCGGTTACACGCATTGCAGTGTTTTCGTCATGGACTTAAACTTTCAAATAACGATATCGAATTCAGGCTAGATTTCTTCCCGCAGCCCTTGTTTTACATCTTCCTAAACGAGCTTTATTTTCCGAGCGTCTTACTCAATAGAGAAATTTCTGGATATGGTTCTGGACGTCTGGCTGATGGTAGATGGTTCATGCATAAAAAATTTCAAAATACTCACGCAGTCATGCAAATAGTTAGCATGGACGCGAGTTTACCTTCCATATTAATATTTCGAAAAGATCTAGAGTAAGGCTGAGTGAAGGCGTTTTTCTGTTAGTCTCCAACTCATACTACTGGGTCGATTGCGTTAAACGTCAATACTAAGCATCCGAAGTTTCTCACCTCGGTTCGTTGCCTGCTGACTGGCTCCGAACTGTTTCCCTACGGTGCCTTTTTATCGATCAGGTACTTTATCGGCTGTGATGTAATGTTTATCTGTGAATCTACTGTCCTTGAAAGAATTATCACCGGTGGAATGATAGCCCGGTGTAGCCATAATCCATGGCTACCTGTGATGCCTTCACTCTCTAAGGCTGTACATACACTCTCTCCATGACATTCTTTCCAATCCGCGACGGCCGAATCCTCACACGACAGTGCTCAACCGGCGTTACCATCTGCATCCCGTTCCTCTTCGTCCGCATCTTTTCATCCTCCAACAAATCCACATCGAACATCGTCGCGAACGTAGCTACCAGCGTCGCAACTTCAACCCAAGCAAAACCCCGTCCAGGACAATGCTTCTCCCCACCCCCAAACGGTCTGAACGCCTGCCGCCGTAGTTCAAATTTCTCCTTCTCAGCGTCGGATTTTTCCGCTTGCTTTCCGATTCCTTGCTAAACGGTAAGGATCGAAAGTCTCCGCCGCCTCGCCCCATATCCACGGATCACGCATTAACGTGGCGGAAGGTATTACTACCTCGTTCCTTCTTCGAAGAGTATATATTGTATCGTCCGCTGTTGGAAATGACGTCTGCTCTTCCACATGGCGGTGTAGATGACGTCGTGGTGGAAGCGTAGGACTCGTTCCAAAGGGAGTTTAGGAGGGGGCAGGAAGTAGCTATCTTTCCGATGTCGAGGGTGGCCTTTCCGGTGATTGTTCAAGTTTAACTGCACCGGTGTCTTTGAGTTCTGCGCGGATGTCAGCGAGGAGGTTGGTTGAGTTGGGGGAGAAGAGGTAATAGAGACACCAGAATGCTACGGGGCGCGTGTTTTTGTAATGAGCTATGGAGGAAGGCAAATCCATTCGCGCCAAACCGTCTACCGACATCCGACTTCGTCCGCTAACGCTGCTCTTCGTAGTGCGAAATCTGCGAAGGGGTCGCTGAGGTTTTCCTTTGGGTCGACGTAGAACGCTTTGAACGCGCGCGTCACCATTTCGCGTTGATTATCCACGCCTCCTAGCCGTAGCAGTCCCTGTAGTAGATTTGGTGACTCCTCGTCGAATTCGAAGAATGCTTGAGGAACTCGTCTTTTTGCGTTCGTGTTGCCATGCCGGCGTACGATTCCGAGTGCCCCAGATTGAGCACATCGCCATGCGCATCGTATAGTCCATGATCCAGAAGTGCAGGTCCGTCTCTATCTCCCATCCTCGTCGATGGTACGTAACAATTCGCGATCGCGTTTTCGTTTTCCGTAGCGAAGCTAGTTATCATCGGTTGAACCTCCCGCCGTCGGCGACGTCGTGTTTCATCAGCGATTTGTTGAGTTCCATATACTTCCGCAGCAGGCTGTCGTGGCTCCTGTAGAGGAAAGCTGCGTCTTCGTCTCTGAGACCGTAGAGGTACGATGACGGTCGACCTCTAGCGTCTCCCAAGAGAGTGAGTTTTCCCTCTGCAGAGCGTTTCGGCGTCTTGGGGGTGGAAGAAGGCGTAGACTTTTCGTCCGAAGAGGTGATGGTGTATGGCCTTGGTCGGGTGGTGTCCCCTCTCAGACTGTTGAGAAGAGCGCCGCGATCGGTCTGTAGGATAATTCATGGCCGATGAGGGGTATGGAGGATGGTGCGACCGGCGGGGCTTCGCGTCAGGGTCTGTGAGGACGAGCTGGAGAAGGCCAGGAGGCAGGCGACCACGCCAGCTAGAAGGAGGCCGTACTTGTCGGATGATTGAGGGAGTTGGTGCCATTCAGGATGTCGGAGACGGTGGTGGTGAGGCTGGTGAAGAAGCTCATAGAGGATTACTTTTGACCCGGGCGGTGGGGGACTGAAGTTGATAGACACGACGAGAATTGGTTTGTTTGGCGTTTTGGATGTTTGGAAATCCTAAGAGAGCCTCTGTAACAAATAAGTTCCCCGCTGTATCGCCAAAGCAATACGCTTATAATCGGTGAACAAAAGTATTGAAACACTTTTCTTAAGTTTTCTAAAATGGTATTTTTCTTCTACATACAAAAGTATAATTTTTATACTTTTAATTAATAATAACGTAACGACGAGTTAATAAATTAGCTAAAATGTAAATATATTATAATATATATTATATACTAATATATATTAAAATTTTAAAAAATTTTAAAAAAATTTATAACATAATAATTTTAATATTTTATATATTTTTAAAAACAAGTATGTTATATACTTTTTAAATATAAAATAAGCGAAATTGTACGAAAATTATACGGGTTTTAAACTACTAAAATTTAAAAGATTATACGTGGCTAAGTTTATAATAAGTTTTTTTAAAATTTAAATATATGTTAGTAGATAGATATAAGATCTATAATATATTTTAATTTTCTAAACTTTTATTAAATATTAGTATTATAATATAAGTTTAAAGTAATATATATTTTTTATATATATAAAATTTTAATATATTATTATTATATATAATGTAGTAATCATAAGTTTTAATTTTATAAGAATTAAATAATAATTAAGTTATTGTTAATTTAAGACATTATAGAACTTAAAAGAAATTGCCATTTTAGGAAAGTGTTCTAACACTTTTGTCTACTGACTCTATAACGCAAAGGGGCTTCTGTGAAGTTTTGTTCAACTTGAAGTCGCTCTCCTTTTATTATGTACAGCCCTCTTACGAAGGCTGCCATACACATACATCGTGATGAACTGAGTGTCCATCTATAGCGCGACGTGATTAACTATTTAAGTATTTATAAGTAAGATTTTGCAATGTATAGCGTAGCTACAGAGAGTTAGGATTAACGAAGAAGCTTGTATCATCTAACAATAACGAAGTCTAGTGTACATTTATTCGATATCCAACACTGATATTGCCCCCCCCCCCTTTAACGTGAAACAGTTTAAATACCCCCGATACTACATAAGAAAAGAGAAAGATAGCCTCTAAAATGCTGGACTAGGCAGTGTAGGAAGTGTACGGATTGTGAAGCCCGAAGGCTCGTAGGATCGCATGTTTCCCAAAGTCCCTGTGAATGAACCAACAGTTAGCAAAAATAAACAGCCACGTGACGAAGGACATCACTTACCCAGCTCAGGTCATCATTCAGCGGGAAAGTAAACGGTATAAACCCGAACGGGCTCTCCGTCGCGTTGATCATGTCGATGTCATTCGATGCGCGAACCCATTTTGTTCGACCGATGCTGTCGTCGGCGTGGACAGGCAGCAGCGGCGGCGCGGGACAGGTACACGTTTTCCGACGCTATTATAGATAGCACGCTGTCCATCCTCTCCGGCGCTATAGCCAACATCAGCTCGTCAACCCTCTGTATCGAGCCCTCCGGCGGACCCGGGCGGCGACTCGACTCCCTCCCGTTCGCGCGTTTTGCTTGCGCTACCATACGTCGGGCGTTAACCCAGTCGAAACTTTGCTTTCCTGGAAGAAGGTTACCATATCGTCGAGTGCTGCCCATGCTCTTTCGCGGAGCGGTTCGAGTTCGGGGAGTTGGAAACCGGGGCTGGTGATTTCTGTGAGGGCGTGGCGGAGCGCGTGGAAGGCGGCGTGGGAGTCCATGTGCCATTTGAACTGTTGGACGATTGGTCTTTGTGACGAGGTTTAGGGATTCTATTAGGAGGATCGATTTCATAACAACTCTAACAATGATTGTTAGCGATGGCATTCTGGTGAAATGTAGAATTGATGGCTCGATACTTACTCCTTTCTCAACTCCAGTGGCATCGCTTTTTCCCTGTACGCACCGAGAACTGTGGTAGAACATGATCCAGAACTTCCACTCAAGCACATACGCCAGCCCCAGCGTACACCTCTCCAGCAGATTAACCACGCCGCAGTGCCGCAAATACAACCGCCTGTGCCTGTCGCTCATCTCGTCGTATAGCAACTTCATCTCCTTCTCCATGTCGCTGTAACTCTTCTCCTCCCCCTTCGTCTCGTCTCACTCGTCCCCGTCGGTTGCAGCGCCACGTCCTGGTACACGACCCGTATCAGCTTCCTGTAGCACCGCGCGTAGCTAATCCGTATAATCTGCATCGTCATATCCGTGAACCCTTCTTTTTCTTGTAATTCGCGGGCTTCTTCGAAGGTTGGTGGTTTCACGCCTTCGACCAGGTCGATGTTGTTCACGTTGCTGGGAAGAGGGTGTCGGACATGTCGTCAGTGGTCATGGGTTGCTGGCCGGTCGATTCGGCGGTGCGGAAGTCGAGGATGCAGAGCTGGTGCCAGAGTCGCCGCCGGAGCTCGACTTGGATCACGTCCATGTTGTGGGAGGGGAAGAGCGTGGGGTCGCGGTGGAGGCCTAGCTGCTGGGCGATTCGGAAGGCGAGGCCAACGAGAGACCAGACGCGCCCACGTCGTCTTCGCGGCAGAGGAAGGTCTGACACTCCAGGTGATTAGCACTATTAAAATGAAAACAAGTGAAAGAATGGACCACGATTTTCCCCACGGAATGGATTTACCAAAATCATGACAAAACCGTTAACGTCTCCAGCGACATCGTAGTCAGAAACTCCGCTTTCGCCAGGGCAAGCTCCGCGCCCCTCCTTAGCCGCGCTATGACGTTTCCAGCGGTTCCCCGAACTCCGCTCCCCTTGTTCGGGCGTCATGCTCCTCGCGGCCCGAACATGATTGCTGAACACCAGCGGCTCAAAACTCTTGCACGGGGGCACCGTAAACGTGTACCTCCCCTTCATGTACCAGCGAACCTGATGTTCATCGTCGTGGTGGATGACGCGCAGCATCGGGTCGACGTTCGTGAGGAAAAGACATTGTATAGGTTCATCGCTTGTTGTAAAGAAGAAGGGTAGAGGAGCATCAGGTCGTTTAGCAGGTAGGTCGTGCCGAATACCATCGACGCTAAGGGTCGTAGTCGGAGTCGTTCGAGTTTGCTTGGGAGGGGGGCGCGCCGTAGTCCGGAGAATCGTGGTTTTCTTGGATGACGGGCTGGATTCGTCATTGGTAGCCTCTCGATTCTTGGGCCTGAAGAAATGTTGGTCAGAAAATGTTGGTCAAGATTGTTATGTTTACCAGGACAGCTTTTCTTTACCTCTTCTTCTAACAGGGCCCAGTAAAGCGGCGATACGAAACGCGCGTTTCCACCGTCCTCGAGCAATAATGTTCCCTTCCCCCGTTCCTTCTCCGTAGCGGCTAGATCCTCCGCAACTGCTTCCTCAAGCCGCCAGCCGTACTCGCTCCCTTTTGAACAACTTCAACTTCTTTGCTGGTATTATCCTCCTCAGGCGGCGTCTCCTGCTGCTCTTCGACCGCCGTCTTCTCCGTCGATTCCCCGCCGTCCATGCTGCTCAGCCTCGCGAGTCTCGTAGCCTCCGCCACCAGCTTCTCCAGCCGCTGTATCCTCTCGTTCAGGTTCGACTTGCCGCCCCGTTTGCTCCCAGTCCCGCTTCCTCCTTCGCCTTCATGTTCTTCAGCGCCCGGTCCTCGTACGTGCAGACGTGGTTGCCCGCAGGCATGTCATGCACGTCGGCATCGTCCTGTCGCACCGGACCTTCCTCTTGCGGCACATCAGGCAGGAGTTATGACGCGGTTCCGCGTCTTCGCTACTTTGACGGGCGCTGCCGCCGTGCCGTGCGCTGTATCAGGTTCGCTCCGTCTGGGGAGTATTATTGTTGTGAGCCTGGGGGCTCGTTGAAGAGGACATCCTTCAAGATAGTTTCTTTTGGTTCGCAGTTAATCTCTTAATTCCGGTATACGGCCGTACGGGTTCCACGACAAACTTGTGTAAGGGATCCCAACAATAATGCTGAAAGCAGATGCAGATGGATAAGGATATATGGCGAAAAGAACAACTATGAGGTCTAGGTGGTGTCTGAGATTACGAGATCATAACAAATTATAGAGAGGGGAGGCGATAAGATTGAAAAAAATTTTCTTTCCTCAGGTGGAACTCTCTTGAGACAGATGACTTTTTCGCTGTTTCTCGCTCACCTCACACGGGACAAGCAGGTATGAAGACGACCCAGAATTTCCCTTGCAACTTTTTACTAGAGAAGATTTCTTTTGCATCATTTAGTGAAGGATTAGATGCACTAAGATCAGATAAGGCAGTGCTTAGGACCGTCTAATGCTATGATTGGTAGAGTCGGATGAACTTTTGCGGGAGGCTTTATCCTTACTAAGTATCATCTTCCTTACAGCTCGCAAAATGGCAATTTCGCAAATCGCTAAAGGACTTCAATATTGCCAGTCTCCTTGCTTATGGCTCAAATATACGCCAACAAAGCGTGGGTCTTATCCCGGAAGACTGTAGATGTTCTAGATCCGCGAGTTCGCGAAACACGGTAAACAACGCCAGGGAAAAAACCTCTCAAGCTCAAATCGTAGGCCTTTACGATACGTAGAACTTGTTCTAAAGATAGCCTTACCTATGTGATGTTTACTTCAAGCCCCGGTTTACCCCCTGCCTTCGATAAAGCAATCGAAAATTTCCATGTGATCGAATCTCTAAAGTCATATGCGGAAACGGATCCGGCAAACAAAACCGGGTGAAGAGGCTTTAAAATGAACAAAGGTGTTCCATAACCATCGTCGCCATCGTGACTTTCTTGATGATTAAAGCTATGCTCGAGGCAGCACTCGATAAGGCCAGTAAACTCTCTTTGGTTCATTGAAAACAGCCGCAACCTCTGTTTTCCTTTGCAAGATTAGGTTTTCTCCATTTCCTTACCACTCCTGGCGATTCAAGTTATCTGAGGCATGAACCAAAGAATGAACCGACGCTCGCTCAAGCACCCAAGACATCCTGTTTTCATCGATTCCTTATGAAAAGCTTGTCTAGATTCCCAGTATCATATCCAAGTTATCCAACGTGGTGTTTCATCTTCTATTTGAGCCTCCTAAGCGCATGTTACATGCTTTAAAACAAAGGCTCGGAATCATTGCAAACCGCCTAGCAGGTCTAGCAGTCCCACTATGAAAAATGCTTCTCGGAGGATTGTGATATGGCGATCCTATGCGTTTAGTGCTCATCTAGCCAATAGGAAGGCTTGCATGAGAAAATCTTCCTGGCCGTCCTAGATTTCTAATATCTATCCGCGAGTTTAAAGAATGCTCCTATCGCCCGAGCCACGAATTTTACTATATTAAAACACACCCTTTTAATAACACGAAGGCTTCTAGAAAGAAACTTCAAGACTCGTGATATTGAAAATGCTCCATGTTTCACCGAATCTGGGCGCGATGGACATGTTATTGCCGGCTAGTTTGAACGTTTCAGATTGATGAGTTTGGATCTGGCGGCTCCTCCGCGCTATTATGTATCATGGGATAAGATTGATTGATTGAAGGTTTCTGGACTTTATGCGGATTGCTTTTACAACAGCCGGGCAGCTATCAAGGCGATGCACCGCGCTAGGCGCAAGTGTGGAGAAAAGCCTGTAGGAACGGTTATGGCTTTATGGAGGCTAGCTATTTTCATGGCTTGGCGGATGTTGGTTGATGGTCGCTGCACTTCATATCCAGAGAATGGCGGTGACCTGATGGAACGGAAAAGATTATCAAAACATACCATCTTCTCGATATCGCCTTGTCTTTTGACGCCTGCTTTGAAGAATTATAAGTAGGACCGAGATCTCTCCTCCAGTACCTGAATCTTTTCTCTCATCATCAGCCTTCGCTGCCTCTTCTTCACTCTCTAAGAATCATCACTCTCCTTTACACTTTACATTCCATTACACAGCTTCTCAGCATTTCCATTCCTTTCTTCAAACCCAACTTTAATCTTTCTTTAACGATTTCTTTCAGTACGAAACATACTATTCAAATGAAGACCCAAGCCATCTCCCTCATCATCCTCGCCTTCACTAGCGGTGCCTTTGCCCGCGCTCCCAACAACGCCGAAAAGGGCTTCCTCAAGCAGTACCAGGATGCCGTCTACGAGCCCATAAGCACAACCTTCCCTATCTTCACGATAAGGCCCTCGGCATGCTGGAGCAGATGGGCCACGATGGTCACAGTGCCCCTTACACCGCTCCGGGGGAGAAGGCGCAGTGGATGGACTTCCTCAACAACGTCAAGGAGGTTGACGCGAAGGCGCAGTCTAAGATCCACAGGAGAGGGCAAGATATCGTAAGTTTTTTTTCTATTTCCTTCATTTCCAGTAGTTGATGCTTTGAGAACTCCTTTTTGGCTGATATGTGTACGTTTTGTAGGATCTCCTCAGCGGCGATGATCAAGGACGGAGCACCGTTCCCAGAACAGCAACGTTGGCGCCAATGAGGATCTTCTCGGTGGCTTCGGTTCCGAAGAGGTGCGACGAAGCTCATCCCCCCAATGTTCCATCCCTTCGCTTTAACAGAACTTGTGCGAACCTTTCATGTTTTTGCTTGCTTTAGGTCCAGCCAGTCTCCGCCAAGAAGACCCCACCGAGGATCCGCAGAAGCTTGTTAAGACCAAGCTCACTGACATCCGGGAAGATCCCTCGAGCACCTCGGCGACGATGCTGACCGCCTTAACGTCGCCAACGACGAGATCGACATGAACAAGCCCGCCATGAAGGACCCGAAGACCGGCAAGTGGAAGAACGTCGAAAAGATCACCGCCCCGATGCAAGGAGCCGGCGAGCCGGAAGCCTTCGACATGAACAAGTCGCCATGAGGGACCGGTCACGGACAGTGGAAAAACGTCGACAAGCCTCTCAAGATGAACCAGATCGCTCTGAACGAGCATGTCGACCTCAGCAAGCCCGTCATCAAGGACAAAAATGGACAGCTGAGAAACATTGAGAAGGTCACTGCGCCGATGCAGGGAGCTGGAGAGCAGATTGACATGAACAAGCCTGTCATCAAGGGTAGCAATGGCCAGTTCAGGAATATCGAGAAGATGACTGCGCCGATGCAGGGATCTGGGGAGCACCTTGACCTAAGCAAGCCCGCCATCAAGGGTAGCAACGGTCAGTGGAAGAACATCGAGAAGCCTACGGGACTACACCCTATCGCCCAAGAGCACTTTGACTTGAGCAAGCCCGTTATTAAGGCTAGCAATGGCCAGTTCAGGAACATTGAGAAGGTCACGGGACTCCACCCGGTCGAGATGAAGCCTTCCACTGGTAGCAGCCGCTTCTTCGAGGGCATGAGGCTCCGCCGGGAGAGTTCATCCCCAAGTAAATCCTACAATCACGGATCTTGGGACGCTGAAGCGAAGCTAATTCTCCCTACGCGATATATTGCAATATTTCCCTTATATGCAATTATTCCATATTATCGATCTCAGCTTGGTAGTTTGGTTGTTCCCTTTTTCGTTAGATTGTCTCCCCTTTGGATTTCAACATCACATCACTGGGCCCTTACAATTCCTAATTATGTAATAGAGTGAATACTTAATGATAGCTATACAACGAATTCAATTTGTCGAACAAACTCCTTGGAAGTCCCGTGAGAAATAGATAAACGTAATTCCTCTTTAGTCCTTACACAACACTAATATCGAAAAGGTATTGAAATGGTCATGTACTCCCTTGAAACCTAGAAACGCATGTGCGACTGGAAAGAATGAGTAGCTCTGTTTACTGAGAGAAACAGGATCATCCAACGATCTTTTTCTCTGAATCGACAGCTTGTAATCCTAGGTGACTACTAAACCCCTCAATGGCGTCTTCCCATCCCAGACCCCGCATACTTATGCAGTCAACATATACCATCGATCAGAACTCCATGCCGCAAACGGATGTCCGGAATTTAACGTCGCGGTCCGCGAAGAAAACCCGCGCCAAAATCATGTACATGCGGTCAAAATTCCAATCCAGGTCTCAAAAACTACCATCTAGACCTCGATGAGTGTTAGACCGCCTCCGAGTAGTAAACACTACTAAACACACTACTAATGTAGAACCCCGTGTTGGAAGAAATTCTTAGTGGTAAATCCCAAGGTCTATCTTTCCGAATGCTCATTATCATCGAATAGAATTCTCTCAACAGATTTCCTGGACGGACATGAGGGTTCTCGGTCGGCAATCGAGCGGCTAGCGTAATGATAGTCTAGCTAAGTGTAATAAGTTTATCATTATCAGCCTTTCGTAGTCTTTGCAAGTGATTCACGTTGACTGGACGCTGGTACGGTCGATCCGAAGCCTACGCTGAGGGTTTGTGGGGTTACACAGCGAAGAAATATTGATATACACTTATGACATTATTTGGTATCGGAGGCCTTCATAGGAGAAAGGTGTTATAAATACGAGCTCTTGCTGCCTCTTTGATTGAAAGAAAACAGGCCATCAAAACCTCAGCTTCATATCCATTCACATCAAGGCCACCTTTGAACCAGCATCTCTCTTTGAGAAAAGCCCAATCCGTTGAACTTCACCTTCTTTTCTTTCCAAATCCATCCAGATAACCGTCCCAGAGTTCGTCAAAGCTAACATTTTTCTTCTCTTACCATCAAGACCCAGGAAGCAAAGGAGCCCCCCGTCAAAGGCGCCGTCAAAGGCGCCGTCAGCGACAAGCACCGCTGGCTCCAGTGCGCAATCCGCAACCAAACCGACTTCGAGATCAGCACCAACGAGTCGTACTTCGACTCCGGTCGCTACGAGAACCACCCCGGCCACGTTAGCCCGTTCTCGCTGGCTACTTTCACCTGCTGCAACGGAGACAACACCGTCATGAATGGTGTCTCCGGCGGACAGTCGTACAAGATTTACGTCGATAAGGAGCATACATTTAACTTTGCTATCGTAAGTTACCTTTGCAATCCCTGGTATATTTCTCTACGGGAACTCTATTTCTGAAGTGGAAGCTGACGTTGGTTGTTTCTAGGGCTTCACGAACCCGGAGGCCGCACTTATAAGGCCGGCGTGACTAAATCGGACAGTACCGAGGAAGGCTACAACCAGGCGGGACAGGAAGGCGGCTCGATCGAGTCTGAGCTGTATAAAGCCAAAGACGAAGATTGCAAGGACTTTGAGTTCAAGATTTTTATCACGGCCATGGCAAGCCAGTCATAGTCGAAAACCTCGAAAGCAACACTAAATTCGAAAAAGTTAAACTATACATAATACACTTAACATTTTGAAAGAACTACACTCATTCATTACAGGTAATATAAAAGTGATAAAACATAGTTAACTTGATAAAATGAGCGTATTATTGAAATTCAGGCTTGTTATTTCTCCTTTTCTTGCGACGTTGTCGAGTTAGTAATCTTCCAATAAGATTTGCGGTTCTCAAGAACACAGTACGGTCGCTCGGAATAATCGGGCAACAATCTTATCTTACTCATGTCGCTTGGTTTGTTAAGTACCAAGGCATCACGATAAACTGGCCATCGGTAATCTGATGATGTTTGCTCGTGGAACAAGTGAAAAAACTGGTTCAAGTTATTCTTAAGCCATTAAAATATCATCAAACTCTGGGTACTCCTGCGCTTGAACTCGTTCGTCTAGCAATCTCCAAGTATGCTTCGCAATCTGTTTTAAGAAATCGCAAAAGCGACAGTCGCAGGGGAAGTAGTGCGCATCGTCCTCGTCGCTGACATATTATACTTGCTGCCGAGCAGTATTACTTGCAGGCGGTTTTGCGGTAGCATTTCTGTGGGTCGGGCTTGCTGAGTTTCTGCTCATGAGCCACGGATCCGTAACGCTGTGGTAGCGGGCTATGTGGCCCGAGGGCTGCTACAAGGGCAGGAAAGAAAGACCATCCATCTCTGACACATATTTTCTTGAATGTAAATGTTTCGATGGACCGTGGAAGATAGCTCTGACGATACAAACTAGCAAGGTTTTGACAGCCTAGAAGGAGGTAGATTTTTTTTTTTTGTAGAATCGATGTTGTAACTAGATCGAAGTAAGCTATATATTTATAATTTTCAAGTATATTAGTATTATGTATGCTTATTATAGGATTAAGCTTCCGTTTCAAAGGGGCTTTTGTATCTTTTTATGAAGATTATTCTTGTGGATAACTTGTAACAATAAGAGTCAACCAAAAGCTTACAGGACGTAACCGAAGCATTGGCCTTTCTTTCAGTATTATGAAGCCGGTCTGACTTGCGACAGAAGCGACATGCCACCTTTCCAATTGAACAAGCCTAATATCCAAGAGTGTCGGTACGGCTTGACGGCCCTTGGAACGGGATTGGAGGCAGGTGATTGATGCAGGCATTTTCGATACAGGTCTGGCCCGGAGAGTTCTATGATACAAGGCCCCTCTTCTACCGACGTGAACGTTTTATCTTTGCTGGCAAGCAAGGCGTCACCCTCTATCTACACTTTAGCATTAATCCCTATCTTGATTATCAAAAGAATAACTTTCATTCCTTGAGAAGCGTTATAAGGAAATGTCATTAGCTTATTAGTCTTTTAGGAAGTCGAGTGAATATCGATCGTGAAACGCGGAATCCTCAACGACATGGCGGCGTGCTATATCTCTTCGATCCGATTCGCCATAAGGGCAAGCCAAAAATAGGATGTATCGTTGGAACATTTTTCTTTAGGCCTAGACTCGGATTTCTTTGAGAATAGTAACAATGGTGGCGTACTACTATGGCACTTCATATGTAAAAATAATTATGTTGCATAGTAAGAAAAGAAGTAATAGGCTATATCCAATATTCTACACTTTTTTAAATACTTGAATAACAAATACTTAGTATATATATAATCCTTAAGCATAAGCTTAAGAATAATATTTATTAAGATTTATAACTGTAAATATATGAAGTTTAAAATACCAAAAAATGATATTTAAACTTGAATTACACAAAAATAATAAATGTAGAAAATAAAAGAAATCTATTAAAAAGTATAAGGAGGAAATTAGATTTATCGATTATATAAGTTAAAGAAGCAGAAAAGAAAGAAAACCCATTATTAGATAAAACAAGTTTTCGAGTAACATACACTCGGAGCTTTCGATTTCCTGCTTTATCATTACTGCGCGAGCAACGGCCGGGACGAAAAAGATTAGGTTTTTACATTTGAAATGATCTCGAGACGGACATGTAATCTAAGCAGAGCAAGTTTGAGAATCTGCAACATCAGTCGACGTCTACAAATCCACAAATTCAACAAGCTCGTGCAAATGAATACAATGGCTTCAGAGAGATGATGATAGATCGAGACAACCTCTGCTACTTCGGTGAAAAGGACAAGCTTTGGGCCAAGAGACTTTTAAAAGTCTCTTGGCTCAAAGCCAGTCTCTTGGCCAAAGCTTGTGCACCATACACATCTGGCTGCTATGTAGATTACAACGATCCCCTATTAAGAATACATAGACGGGGAACAATCAACTAGCACCTAAACAACGTTAAATTTAGCTTTACGAGTAAATGGTATGTACGACCTTGACGGTCTCTAAGAGATTAATCACAAAAAAAAATGCAAGAGTTTGAAGAATTTGAGAATGGAGGTTATGGAGAAGGATTTGAGTGGGTATGGGACGTAGAGATTTCTATTGACCTAGATTTCGCAAGCATGTTTTCTGATTCTCGCTTTCGTACCATACTTTTACAAGCATTTTCTTACCATTTTTTAAGGGGTTTAAAAATGCTTAAATGAAAACATCTACGATATTAATATAATTATAAGAAATTGTATAAAATAATTCTTATAGAGAAAAGAAAAAGCAATTAAGAGGAAGAGAGCCTTGGACCTTTAACATGATTCGTGTTACTTAGGAATTCTCCTGAAATTAGCTCCACCAGTGCACCCTATAAAGCAAAATGGACCGTCCTGTTAATTTCGAAGGCGTGTCTGTAGAAATGTTGCCATAGCCTCCTGATCAGATCTGGGTACCAGTATGAATAATGGAGGCCAGCAGGGCACACGCCGCCATTTGCAGTCCGCGGCACTATTGACCCGGCAAAGGCTCTAACCCTGAAGCCGGTCGATATATGTAGGAGCTCTCCGGCGGATGATCTCTCAACCCCGGCTATACTCTCTGCCCTATGGCAAGCAAAAGCCGCGAGCTTAGTCCTCGGGCCAAAGAGCAACCCAATTCCGTCCCCAGCTTGCGAATAGCTGATTTCGTGTAAGCTGGCAGAATATCGTGCTAGATGGCATCCCAGGCCGAACGCATGTGTGTCGACGCTGGCTGTCGCGGTTTCCACGATCACCAACGAAGTTCTCCGTTGTAGGTGCCCTGGCGCCCATGTGCATTATGAGACCCATATGTTTAAGGTCGCCTCCGACGCCGTCGAAGACTGTCGAAGTTAGACCGTCGTGGGGGTGCCTCGTAAAGTCTTACCCAAATGACTTCCTTCTTTTATAGAGAGGTCGAGGCCTTCGCCGATGATCTTTCCATCAGAGCGAACGAGCCCTGCAGCGGCGGCGGCAGCGGCAACACCGTAGCTTCCAGTTTTGGAGAAAACGTTTCCCAGACTGCGCCGAGGGCCGTCATGCGTGCACCAAGCAATCTGCCTCCAACCTCGCCTCCCAGGCTCCTAGAGCACCAACGGCAGCGTCCATGCCCATGCTCTTCAGCGTTGAGATCTTCCAGCTGGCGAGGTCGTATGCCGCTCCAGTCATCATGTCCGAAACAGCCCCGGCTACAACACCCACGCCGAGCGCGATAGCGAATCCTGCGCCGCCGGTCAGTATTCCGACGCCGTAAAGTGGCCCGTCGGGTCGATCCGGTTTACGGGGTCATACGCCGGTACCCGCCCAGCAGGTAGTTTCCGTCACCGGATGGCGTCGCTCACCGTTGAACCCCATGGGGAAATCGCTGGGGCCGCTTCCGGAGCGATCTCCGAAAGGCGTGTACGCGAAAGTAGTTTCGGCCTTAGTGTTGGCGTCGAAAAATAGATGTTACCGTCCCGCTCATGTTTGTTCCCACCAGCTTACAGTTCTTCCTCCCCTTGCCCTGTCTATCTATCTCATAGCAGCCTATGCAGTGCCACCCAACATCAAGCATCGCTTTGCGAGCCTGCTGTAGATTCTTCGACTAGAGAATCCGATTCGTGGTAGAGGCGATGGAGGGTACCATCGTAGGTCTGCCCCACCAGTTCGGACCCGTTATAATGGTACTGAGACATCTTGATGTTTTCCCATCGCGCCCGTACTGCCTTCAATCGTCCAGAGCCGTCGTAATTAAGCTCTCGCCGATCTTCGGCTCTTGTTTCCTTGCCTGCATATTTGTACGAAAATTTCAAGGGCTCTCGGCTCGGGTGAGTGTACGATATGCCCGTAACCTGGGTGGGATCTCGTGTACTTTCGTACATGTAGACCCGCGAACTTGGATTTAATCCGCAGTATGTTATGTACCTGGATGTTATCGTATTCATACTCCTGCTGCACTAGCTTACGACCTACTTGGTCTTGAGCGTGTGCCTTTGTATCACTATCGCAATGGTACTTCTGAAGCTTACCTAGTTCATCATAGTCATAATTCTCGCTCCGTAGCTTTGCCCCATCGCTATCACTCAGGTGGCGTTCGTGAACATAGTCCGCAATGGTGTAGCTCTGCTCAAGCTGCCATGCCAGCTTGCCGTCCCACAGCATTTTCCGTGTTATCGGGGGACCGAAACCATCATAAGTAATTTGAGTTTCAGTCTTTGAAGAGAGGAAGCCTCTTTCATGGTCGTGACGGATGATATTCGTCCTTGATTATCATTGTTGACGTCGACGAGGTAAGGAAAATCCTTCATAAGGCTCAAGCGACCGTGCGCGTGAAATTTGCGGGTTTGCTGGCCACCGAAAGAATCCTCAAGGGTTTGAAGCTTGCCTCCGAGTGAGTATTCGTATAGGGTCTCCCTTTCGCCTCGACCACTGCTAGCGTCACTAAACTTTGTCAACTCGCTCTTCGATAGCGCGACGGATGGGTTTTAATGTGCTTTGTCGTCACGGAGCCGTCTGACTGCTCCAGAGGGGTCCCACGGTGTCATGTAGTTGAAATTCTGCGAAAAGTTGCATGGGAATGAGGTCTCTGAGCTCGGCAACCGTCTCAGTATGCACGATGGTACCGCTAAGGGTGTTAACCACAGATGCGACGCTGTACTCGTGAGCCGTCTTAGACCGTGCTAGCTATTGGGCATGCTAAAGAGGCATGACAAATCTATAGGCATCGAGGTGATGCTTATATAGCTGAGGAATAAGGAACTTCAGCTGAGATATCAAGATCTTAGCTAGAGATATCGGGGAGATTATAACAACAAGGCTCTACGAGCCGTTAAGGTAGATTATATATATTATATTAAGATTATAGTATCGTCGATTTATTATATATATATCGTATATTCCTTTAGTTAGTCTAGTTAGTTCTATAGTTAAATCTATAAGTTCGATCCTATCCTATATTATTAGATATTATACTATATATCTATACTAGCAGGTTATAAGCCCGGTTAATAATATATCTTAATAAACGTATAGACTTACTTCTTAATCTCCCTAAACGACATATCTTCACGATATCTCTCTTACTAAAGTTTAACGAGGTAAAGCTAAAAGCTAATCTTATAAACTACCTCAATTAAGTTATATATAACTACGTTTTTTAAGTATAATAAAGTCTAAAATATTATTAGTAAACTACTTAAAGCTACGACAACTAACGTAGAGCTAAATACTAAAGATTAAGATAATAACTTAAAGGCGTATACTATTATTAAAGCTTACTACGAGATAAAGATTTAACGTATTTATCTATAATCTACTAATAGTAGCGCGAATAAGATATAAAATACCTTAAGTTTAGCGTATATCGCTATTACCGCTATTAGTAAAACCTTATATTAAAAAATAGCTAAGGTAGATTTAACTTAAATAAGGTTAATATTTAAAAATTTATATAAAATATCGACATCTTATTAGAATGTATAATAAAATATTAGGCTCAATCTTAACGGAGAATACTAAGATAAAAAAAAATAAAGAAGACGGAGCTAGGTATAGGCTTAAAAAATAATATAGCTATAATAGAGGCTATTAATCTCGTCTATAATAACCTTAATAGCGACTAAGAGATATTTATTATAAAATTTTAATAAATAATAGATTTAATAGTAAAGAAACTAACCCTTAATATACTTAAAAAATACTACTTATTAAAAAGATAAAACGTAGAATATAATATACTAGAGACGTTAGTTCTAAAGATAATAAGACGCTATTTAAAAAGAATAGCTAAGGTAAAACCTAAAAATAATAAAAAGGTTTATAAGTTTAAAAGTAAATACTATTATTACGATAAGATTAGATATAAGAGGGCTAACTATAGAAAGTATATAAAGGATAAGAAGAATAGCGGTAATAACGGGGCATTAGACCTTATAGTATAAACCTTAATATAAGATACTAGCTCTTAAAGAATAATCTAATAGTTCCTCGACTTGGTATATCTTCTTATATAATAATAATAAAAAATTCTTTACCTATAAACCCTCTTAAAGCTATAAATATTATAATTAATAATAGAGAAGTATTATAGGCTATTATACTAGCTTAGTATTTATAAGCTTAATAAAAGTATAGCGGTAGTCTTATTAAACTTAAAAATACGCTATATACTCTAAAGATAAAGTATAGCCTATTTTAATTTCGCGTAGATAAGATAAAATATATAATAAAATCTAATAATAGATATACGATAACTAGACTAAGACTAAAATTAAAGCTACTATAAAATAGACTATAAAAGATCTTAGATAAGATTATAATATCTATAAAAAGATTTAGCTTCGCTACTATATAAAAGTATATAAACGCTTAGATTATTCGGTAAAATTATATTAAGCGAATAATTAAGTATAAAAGCGTTATTATATTATTAAAAATAGTAGAGATTATAGACTATATTAACTATAAGGCCTATAGACTTATTAAATTAAAGGCTATATTAAACTAAAAAACCTATTTAGGTAAGTATAAGCTAATAGAGATAATCTTTAGATTTCTACTAATAGGCGTATATAAAAGCCTTAAGAGATATAAGTTTATTACCTTTCTTAAAGAGAATAGTTAAAGTCTAGATCTACTTTATAAAAGATAAAAGTAGAGATAATACTTTATACTTTAATAGTACTCTTAAGATAGCTAAACGTTAGTTAAACCTTAAGCTTATTAAGCTTAATATAACGGAGATAAAAATATCCTTAATTAATAGACGCTATAATAAAATAGAGATTATAGTCTATATCTTAGTATATATATATCTTAATAAAATAGCGTACCTAAAAGCTTAATTAGATTTTTATTATAGATTAAAGATAATATTAGCCGCGTTAGAATTACCGCTATAGCTATAGATAGAGGCGGTAAATTATTATAATCTAATCTATAACTATACGCTATTAAGGCCGCTTAAGGTACTAAAAAATAATAAATAGACGATACGTAAGAAAATAGAAATAAACTTCTAATATCTTAAACTTTAGAATATTTAGTAAACTATATTACGTATATATTAATAGTAAACTTTAAAGAAGCTAGATAATACTACTAAGAAATATATTTTATAGCCTAGAGGCTTATAATATCTACTAAGTCTAAGATCCTATTATCTATAAGTATTAATCCGTAGAGATATTAGATTTAATTAAATTAACCTTTAAAGTATATAACTTTATAGAAGATAATAAAGATCCTCTTAAAGTACTTAAAATAGCGACGGCGCTAGATTATAATTAAAACTTAACTTTCTAATTATTAATTAGATATCTATAAGAATTACGCTAGAGTAGCCTAATTAGCTAGATTATAAAAATAAAAGCGAAGATCTTAATAACGCTAGTCTATAGCTAAGATCTAAAATATTACTCTTAGAGAAAATTATATAGATACTATAAGATAGATCTACGATAATTAACTAAAGTATTAGCGTATTTCCTAAATATAAAATAAGATCTAAGTAGTTAAACTATAAAGATACCTATAGGCTAGAATATTAAGTAAAGATCTAATAGCTATACGCCTTAGAGAGAAGGCCTATAAAGATTAATAGTATATATGATAAACTAAGCTACTTATCTATAAGAGGCTATAAGCTCTATAAACTATAAAAAATAGTATATATCGATAGATCGAGAACTATCTTTAAAAAATAAGACGTATAAAAATCTATAGATTCTTAAGATCCTTCTAAAGATAATATCGTCGATAGTAAATAGGTATTTAAGTATAAGCGCGATATTACTAGTTAGATTATAATATTTAAGTCGAGACTAGTTACTTAAGACTTTATATAAAAGTAAAAGATTAATTATAAAGATATACGTATTAGTAGCTAAGATATTAATAGTAAGCTATTCTTTATATTAGTAGCCTAGCTTAATCTTAAATATAAGTAGATAGATATAATAACGGCCTTCTTATACCTAAACTAAAGTAAGAATTATCGTTAGCCTCTAAAGAGAGCGGAATTAATAGATTAGTTTAGTTAATAAAGACTCTATATCTTAAATAGTTACCTTAAAAATAATATAAAAACTTACCTTAGTTTTAATTATTAAAGTTTAAAGTTTATTAGCTTAATAATAGCTTATTTATTAGTAAATTATCGGCTAATAATAATTATCTACGTTAATAATCTATTAATAGCTAGATCTAATAAATATAAAGTTAAGATACTTAAGAGATCTTAGTTTATACTTTAAGATAAAGATATAGGGGTAGCCTATTTCTTAGTATATAGATAGAAGACTAGGTCTAGAGATTAATACGCCTAGTACTATATTAGTCCGTATATATATAATCGCTTCTTAAGAGATTTAGGCTTAAGATA
>AZLU01000333.1:0-32846 GCA_002224055.1 Pezizomycotina sp. ARF18 | reverse complement strand
TCAGCTCACGGGCGCAGAACTCGCCAGACCCGCGCGGAAAACACCGGGTGCCGCTTCTGCATCCACGCCGTGCGCATGCCGGGGTAGGATCCCCGACCATGACCCACGGGACATCCTGGCTTTATCCTCTTAGGGTTAACCGATCGAGTTGCTAGCCTGCGGCCACTGGAATGTCTTCTGGAAGGTCGCAAGGTCGTCGAGCGCGTTCGCCGCGGTGTGGTGCTTAAACCAATCGCCGACGACTTTCCCGCGGCGGTAGTAAAGTTTATCCCCTTCAAATCGGGTGGCTTTTGCCCATAATAACGGTGCTCCCAGACGACGACCAAACCGTTGAACTCTTTAGCGTACTGAAGCATGACGCTCCGGTGTAATTCGTGACGTTCGACGATCATGTCGTCGATAGATGTCTTCGCCAGCGTCGTCGATGAAGACCGGTCCGCCCTCTTCGGGCTTCCAGTATCTCGTAAACCCAGTAGCGGTTCTTGAAGGTTTCGTTGGTGCCGTAGTTGTTCGACGGGGTCGAGCGGGAGTTCGATCCAGTAGTCTGTTTGGCGTTGGGGTATCGTCGAGTCGGTTGCCGCGGGACCGCAGCGGTGGTTGTAGCCGTTGGGTTCCGCGGCATCATCGTGGACGACGCGTGCCATTGTGGCGTCAGCGTGCACCTTGCTGGCTCGCTCATTGAGGAGCCTTTTAGATAGGCTTTTACTTGAGAGGTACCGGTAGAGCGGTCTCTCGGCTGCTGTCGCAAGGAGCGGGACAGTAGAGTAAGAGAGGGAAACAGCGAGGTCTTCATGGCGATTGACTTTCGTGTTCCAGTTGGACACAACCTCAAAAGAATATGATAGAGGGAAATGGAAAAATCGCTATGAGCAACGAAAGCTATGAGAAGAGAACTCAGAGGAGCGGATGGCGAGCATCTATATACTCCTGGAGAGTCCACCCCTCAGACGATTCTGCAAACAGCGACAAGTACTAGCTCTATTTACCCAAGGCAAAATAGTATCATAAAGGAATAGAACGGGCCTACTTCCGCACTAGGATGCTAGCTCCAAACGTGCTCCGTCTTCTAACTTTTCTCCAGTTTTTATGGCAGGATGTTTGTCCGATATCTTAACTTCCTCCTACTCCACTTATTTCGCCAGATACGAAAAGCGATCTCATCTCGGGAGTGATATCAAAGGTCCTTTGAAGTCTTTGCCATCTGCCAATGATGTTCGCCGATACGTTACGTATGTTTTTCTAGAACACAGAATGGAAGAGTTAAAAAGGAACCTTTCATTTCTTTTCTACGCCATTCCGGCGGCGGAAGGCAAGGCAAGGCCAGTCATCCCCTTGCAGTTCTTCGTACTTCATTGGCCTTGTTCAAAATTTTGTTAGGCTGCGCATTCCCACCTATTTTGTAACCGCCGGACCAATCAGATCCGCGGGTGTCGCCCTGGTGGATAATTGAAGAGCGCGGCCTTGGCCGAATAAAACTAGTCGCTGGAGATTTTTCCCGCGGCGAATCCGGCGGTGCTTCTTGAAAGAGTGCGCATCATTCGTATTACAGAATTCTTTTTGTCAACCTCTCTATTCCGATCATCAGAGACATCTATAGACGGGAAGAGCTTTTTTCATGCACATAGCCTTTGTATACGGGAAGTGGTATCTGGCCTGCCTTGTCGAACGCGTTTTTTGATTCTTGGATTCAACCCCTGCTGAACTTTATCAGGAACATCTAATAACAACACTGAGGTTAGAAGGCTCCCTTACCTATCAACGAAGCATGTTCAGCCTTCTGGAGGTGAAATGCCATCGAAAATAATGGTCAATTAAGATTGTATTAGGGATTCTGGCAATCAGAGCACATGTTCAAGATGGACGGTATATCCACGATACGAAAAAGTCTTGCGGCTATAAAAACTCCGGGGTTGCTACATCGTATTGTCGCGATATCGGAAGAAAAGCTTTTTGTCGGATCGACCAGCTCCAGCTCCCCCATTCAGGATCACCATGAGATCCCGGCGCCTCGAGCAACTCCAAGTTACACTACAAAAGTCAAATCCCCGTGGAGCGAGTTTGTTATTTCAATAGCGTTCTTCGGAAGCGGGATTTTTTCTATTGGAGTTTGCCATGCTCACGAGGCTTTTGAACATCGCGGGCATATCTATATCGAGATAGGAAAGCTGATAGCACTGCCATGAGTTGTATAAGAGCAAACGAAATCCTGGCAATTAAGCCTTTCCTTCCGCAGGGGAAGATAGGTCTATATCCATCAATGGTACGTTTGAGTGAATTCGTGAGCATCGAGCGGCAGACGTTAGAAGCGGCGCTCCGTTTTGAATCCCCGGTCCTCGTAACATTTACTCAACTTCCCGGTTGACATTTTCCAGCAAGGATCATGATTGACCCCGTATCCAACGCTACACGGTGAGCATGACTTAAATGGGTTAAAGGTCTTTTTTGGCTCTTCTCAATGACTGTGAACGAAGCATAGCCACTATCATGGAGCAGGGTTTCGTTTATCTCGCAAGCATTCAGATACTGATTTATTCAATCCTGCGAGATCGAATTTTCAGAAAATCGGGGGAAACAAAATCTCTTCATGGATGAATTGCTACGTCAAAAACCTTGCTCGTATTTAATGGGGTGGCTAGGGTATTGAGCACTACACGCTCGATACCAAAGATTCTAGAAGCTCGACACAACAGGACTCCCCAAATGGGTTTTTAACCCTGCCCTGTAGACGTGCTTGTTTTTTCGTTTCGATATGCGCATCTCTCGTGTGCATCCATGCTCGACAGTATCCCGCCTGATATGTAAACACATCCTGGAATACCTGTGCGGAAATCCCTCTATCTGTTGGCTGTTAGTGGCACAGCTAGAAAGCGACGGCTTGGAGCTAGAAGTTCATCATAGGACCCTACAACGGAAGAAAGTGTACTTAAACAGTTCGTCCACTTTCGTTTGCATATATGACCTAATACTAGCACAAGATCCGTGGCTAACCACTCAAAGCCTGTGAATAACTCAGCCACGTACTAAAGACACGTAATTTCCCGGCTATCTTTCGATAAATTGGATCTCATGATGCTCGCGTTATTTTTATTTATTACTTTTTTTTTTTTTTTTTTTTTTGGAGGATCAAAACGCAGTTTATCCTGAAATCAGAACATGGCCCGGGGGCAGCCTTTCGCCATTGCATCAGATCAACGTCCACGACACTCTATTCGAAGGGGTGAGTTGCATTCGTTGTAACCTTCATGACTCTCCAGAATGGCGATTCTCACTTTCGAGTCTTCAAAGTTTACCCCTCTTCTACTGCATGCGAACCTGTTGTGCGACAGCCTTGTAGCATTATCCAACGCCACGACGGACAAGCCGGCTTTTCCTATTACAAATAAGTCTAAAAAGCAAACGTAGCAAAAAAGATAGAAAGAAAGGACAATATCGCAGGGGCTATTGAAAAATTCAAGGTTTACGCGCGATTGAACGAGTCTTGAGCTTGATGTGTAACCCTATTGGCCTTCTCAATTGCGCAGAATCCAACAGAATAATGAAAGAATGTAAGCTATGGCGAATCTCTATAAGAGGTGTTATTATCACCAATGCTCTAAAACGAACAGAGCTTCCACTGGCAGCAAAAAGTTCTGATCTCGATGAACTTAGAACTGCTCGAAGATGTGAGAAATCTTGGAATGAGAAATGTAAGCAATTGTGGGGGAATGTCGTCTAAGGGAAATCTAGGCAATAATAGAATAAATATGTAGATTGACTTAAACATGAACGAGAGAACTCTTCCGGCCATAGAGGCGTGTCTCTTCCGCAAAGGTAGAGAGACTTCCAATATGAATCATACTAAATTTAAGGGAAGACGAACAAAACCTATGCTAATAAGTTAATACTAATAACTTTGTGAGGCGTCAATGATACACTCAAAAGGTAAACTTCCCGTTTTGAATGTCGTAAAAAATCTGGAAGCATAGCCGAGGGGGTCTGTAACTGGTGGTATCCGGAAACATGATTCGATTCAAAGTTCGCCTCCACCGTTGGTTTCTTGCCAATGCACACCTCCACCGTTGGTTTTCTTGCCAATGCACACCAGCCATTCCTGCAGCTTTCGAGCCTTAAATCTTTCCATTCCAGTGCGTGCAATAGCTCGTCGTTCGCGTCTCGCGTAAGCCTTAGCTTTCGGATATCGCTCGGCTGTGTTCGAAGATAAAGTACTGTTCTGCGCGAGAGTAAGCTTCCGCGACTTTGTTCGGCTCATCATCTTCCTCGTCTTTGTAAAGGTTCAGAATATGGGCTGCTAGGATGGTGACCTCCTCGCTGAGCTCTGGTACCGTAGTCGTCCATCCCCTTAGCATATCGACAAACGCTCTACGCTAGAAGTGTCTCACTCGTTTTTTCCGTCTTTTCTCGTAGGGACACCCATATACACGTGTTCATCCTGGTTTCCTTCCTGTAAAGCATCTCCTCTTCATTAGGTACTTCTGAGAGAGATTCTTCTTCATCCCGTGGATCAAAAACTTAAGAAGTCCGTCGTCCGTGCTAATATATATTGTGGAGAACGATCGTCTTCTGCGCGATCGATCTTCAAGGGCTCCACCCGCTAGTGAGGAACCTTCTTAGCATCTTGGACAACCAGTAGCTTTCCACCATCGGATCTAGTTGAATATTCTAGCTTTGCTTCACCTCTTCCGCGCTCCATTTTCACCGGTACCTACACTCGGAATCCGTATAATTAGTATTTCCAGTACACTTCGAAACCCGCCAGATCTCAGAGATACGCACCTGCTTGTGTAGTCTCGGGAGGCACTGAGCGACCTCGAGTACGAGACTTCAAGTCACTACCTCCATCAGGTTCTTGGAAGCTACGAACTTCGTAAGTTCCTTGCTGTTGTTCCCTGTGGTTGGAAGCCATCTCGAACTTGCAAGATTATCAGAAGCTCCAGCGACTCTGAGTTGGTTTGTGGCTGGTTGTGATCCGTTGCCGTAATAGATTTCTGGCCACTAGGCTTAACGTCTTCGAATATCTGAACAAGTTGTGGTTCGAGTTCTCAACGAGCACTTGTTACGGTGATTTGTTATATAAAAGTAGATCTGCAAATACCTGTATTTGGGTTTCAGATTACATATAGTAACAACAAATTAAAATGTACAAAGAAGAAAAATTGTGAATAAATAGGTAAAAAGGAAAGAGGGAAAAGAAGGGAAAGGTTTAGCTTCCGAGTCACCAGAATCTTAAAAGCCTTCAAATTAGCTTTTACCAATTAAGCTTCCTCTTTGCTCAAGTTCAGATACCAAGTTGGTGCAGTACTAGCATAGGAATGAAAGGAGTCGAAGATCGGACTGAGTTGGAGAACCATGCAATAGAAAGTACGGGATTGTATAATTTGTTTCAAACTTCAAGAGGCATCTTAAGATTATCGATTCGGGCACTGCATAGTGGTAATGTTGTGGTTAGGCGGGGCCTAACTTTGGATAAACAAATAAAACTGCTTCCACCAAATTTATAAACACTTGAATCTAGATCGATGTCATTTGCATCGGGATGTTGCGAAAGCGCGTTTATAAGGGAGCTACTCAACTCTACGGCAAACTTGAGTCCCCTTTCTGAACTTGAGGATGGCCTTGGTAGGTTTAATTCGATCCTGATTTCGTCTTGTGATAAACGCGGTTCAGAGAACAACGCAAGCTCGTTCGAAGGAAGATCAAATGCCACGAGCTTAGAGTAAATACAGTATTGACTGTACTTCTGATGGATTATAGCCTTCATTCTACTTTAATCCTTGGAGTAATCAATATAAACCCATCAACTCAATGCAAAATCAGAAAAAGTGTGCCATCATATTCACATTGCATACCTTAAGACTTTTTCCCTACAGGTATAGATCAAAATTCTCCAACTGCTAGAATTACTAATATACACAACTTGCCCGTTTCACGATCGACTACCACCATGTCACGTCCACAACAAAATAATTATGAAGCCGTTAACCCAGGCGTTCTCACACGGTACAGTCGGATCTGGAACCATCATGATCATCAAGCCGCTTACGGAAACCGCGTCGTGAAAATAGCACAAAACTACGTAACACTACCAAAGGCCCTGCAGATTGCGATTTTGATCATAAACGGCTTTTATAACCACTATCGCGCCATCCGTACGAAATCCCGGTTGAGTGGGAGCAGTATTTCGATTGGCTGATGGGCCAGATGAAACTCGTGCTGTCGACTGGAAAAATGACGGTAAGGGGGAGATCAGGACTGATAAGGTTCTTGAAGCCCTGGCGAAAATCGACGAACAACACGCAACGGCAATGCAGGCGATCCAGATAGTACCCTCGCTCTCATTCGAAGGGAAGATTAGACTAAATAGTAGTAGTTGCATAATTGCAATGATCAGATTTTCTTTTCTTCCTTGTTTTTTTTAGTAATGGTTTTTAATTCTATTTTTTTTTCCCCTTGCTTTTTATTTGCTTAAGTCTGCGTGGCCGTTTGACCATGTTCTAATATTCATATAGACAGAGTAAAGAATAAACCTGCATTGCGATTTCCTTGAAATCTCAACTCTGACAAATATATATATATATAAAAGAAAAATGCGAAGCTCGAATCTGAAGGCAGTCTATGAGTAAGTCAACTCCTGCCTGGCCCGTAGATTCACTTCGAGCTTGAATTATCATCAATTTAATTCTAGCAGCTTCAAGTTTTACTTTTCCTCAATGAGAATGTCTTCGTATGGTATTCCAGTGGATGCAGATACTCGACTGTGCCCTAGAATATTCTCGAATATAAATGAATAAGCTTGTTATAGAGTATAAGAACCACAAGCCTAAGATGCGATGCTCAAGAAATCCCCTCTGCTCTCTATGGCTGGCTTATATATATCTTCCATTCCGTACTCCAACGCTTAGGATTCTCAGTACCCAATCTTACTAAAAAAGACAACCATCATTAACTACAACTAAAGACCACTTCTAAGATAATAGATTTACCGATTTTTAATTAGGGGAGATATATAAGTTATAGCATCAACGAAACAACTTATACAAAAAGCTTTCCCAAGATCGCCATGTCGCAGCAACAACCCCCCAACTCTAACGCAGATCCAAGACCCGTCGTGCAGGACATTCGGCCATCCACGAAAGACGAACACAGGAATCGGTTCGGCGGCCGCGCATGCAAGTAGCCCAACGATACCTTCCTCCCGATTCAGCAGCGAAAATCGCGTACATGATTGTTAAGAATTTTACGACTACTATAGCGAGCCGTTTGAGTATCAGGACAACTGGGATAAGTTCTTCAACTGGTTGATGACAGAGACGGCGGCCATTTTATCCTCTTGGACAGAGCAGGGGATCGATTTCAGTACAAATAACGTTTTGGATGCATTGCATGGAGCTTGTAAGGATCAATTTGAGGAATTGGACAAAGACTTGGACATGCACATTGGCAATATAGACAGTTACATAGCTAGAGGATTCCGTTGATTGTTTTCATTTTCGGGTGGTTTTTTAAAAAAAAAAAAAATTTAACTGTATTTTCTCTTTCTTGTTTTTTGGTTTTTGTCTCTATGCCCTCTAATATGCTCCTGATATCCACTAGATAGACGAATTCAAAAACATGTGCCTACCTGCTACAGTAACCGAAGGCTGGTTAGTTCAGCTCTAGCGATGGTAATTCCGTATTGAAAACGTTGAGTCCCGGAGCTTAAGATCCAATACCTTGGTGACAAGAGACCGATAGTCGTGTTTTAAGCTCGAGATATCATAGCCAGCGAGGTGCTTCCACCCTTGAGGATGTATTGTGGGAACCCTTGATACGCGATCTTTTGCAATCTCGAGGCCATCCCAGCGGCGACGAGTTGAAACCTTAACCACTTGCAAAAACGGGTATCCTAAATGTATCACTGCGAGAATTTGAAGTCGCTTATATGACTCGGACGTTTGATATAAGGAAGCCAGGGGAAGAGAATAGGGTATCCCGTGTTGCTTTAACGGCTTTGATTAGAACCCTTCAAAACGGAACCTTGCAATTTAAGATTTCCAGGGCCGTGAGTTGAAACTTAACAACTTTGCTTTGCAAGGGAGCTGAGAGGAATAGGATGGTGTGCAGTTGCTTCCGGTGGTGGTATGTTGGCTATCCCCACTTGCGCTTCAAATAAGTGGACGGAATCGCCTGCCCTCTGGCCTGCGTGTTTTCCACCCCAATCTGGTGGCTACACACGCCGCTGAACGCGCAACGGTAAGTGGAAGAGATTGGCGTACGATTCATGCCTGGAAGTGGTATGTTGAGACTCTTCGAAATTGCACTGAAAGTTATTTCCAGAGCCATGGCTTTAACAAAGGCGAAGTTCGACAAATCATGAATTTGGGGATCCCGAGATATATCGAGCAGAGATAACTTATATACCTTTAAATCCGTAAAGGGGAGCGGAAAGAAATACACAGTATCTCATTCCTGCGTGCAGTATGTTGGGAAATCTTCAAGGTGAAGAGTGGACTCACCGCATGCTCTGAGCCCATGCCGAGCTCAACTTTTCCCACTCCCACATAGGGTCTCCCCGAAATAACTCTACCCGAAGCCGCTTATTATTTCAGATATACAAACGCAAGGGAAAGCGGATAATAGCCTTTTTTTTTTTCCCCTGATATGATGAGTTAACTTGGGAACCCAAATTTCAATTTTTCGACAAGTCTGCTAGTTTCCGCAGAAGTGAGTTGACGTCGCGCTACTTGTAAGAATTGGGTCTCCTCGACATATCTCTGGTGAGAAAAGCTTATATACCAGTTGAACCGCGAGGGCCAGGGCAAGAGAACGGTGGGTGAATTATACCTGGAGAACTTACGTTGGGAACACCTCATGTTGCAAATTTTCAAACGTCGAGTCGAGTTCCCCGTCATAAAATATACCTTGGCTACATCTGTGAACATGTCTCCTCAAAATACACCCGTTTGAAGAAATTCATACATTAGTCGAACGGCGAAGGCCAGGCAAAGAGATAAATGAATTTGCTATACAGTGAGAAGGGGTGTTGGGAACACCTTATATTACGATTTCTAAAGTCTCTCGTCGTTCCGGCCTCCAGAATTGAAGTTTGAGTACTTCTAGGAATGGGTATCCTCAAAATATACCCATTCAGAACAATCCATACACCGTTCGATCCGTGAAATCTACGGGAAAATAATGGTAAGTTTTTTACTTCTCGAGGAGGTATCTTGGGAACACCCCAAATCCCGGTTTTTGAAATGTCTCATTGTCTACGGGGACGAGTCGATACTTCAAATGCATCAAAAATTACCGTTCCCAACATACCCTCAAATCTAACAATTTATGCTTCATTCGAACCGCGAGAGCTAGGAGAACACAAAAGAAGATTCTTTATCGCTTAAAAAGATATGTTGGGGTACCTTGAACTACGATTTTTGGAATGTCCCGTCTTCTCTACGACACAGAGTTAATATTTCAACCGTGCACCAGAATAGGTATACTCGAGATGCCTCCAGCAGACTCACCGTAGGCACGACTCTACGCGTGAGAATAAGGGGAATCTAGTAATTTAAAGCTTGTTATTGGAGAGCGCATGTTGGGAAGTCATAAAATCTGAAGCTACAACCTAAGGCCGATGGGAACCAGTTACGATTAGAAGGTTTATCGGTTCACAAAAACAGACAAACTCGAGCTACTTTTAGAAACCTTATACAAGACATCAAAAGACGCGCAAGCGCGAGCTGAATAGAATGGCATAGAGCTGACTGTTGGAAAGCATAGGCTGGGGAGGCCTCTCTGAGCTAAACTAAGATCTAGTTCGTCTTCGCAGTGACGACGCGAAGGTTTGCTAAGCTGCAATATTCGAGCGCCTAACCTACCCTGATGGAGGCGAATCATACGTTGTCCCAAGCGCAGGAGCGAAGGGGATAGAATTGGCTAAATTTAAGTACAGGAAAGGGTATGTTGAGAACCCATTAATGGTACCCGAGCAAGATCCAATTCGTCGTCCCCTACGCCAACGAGTTTGAAGTTTAACAATTCATATAATCCGAGCCTCAAACCTATACCCAAGGAAATTAAACCATATGCTATACGATGCACAGACGTAAGGGGAGTAAGAAAACGTATAGCTTCCTATCAGAATATATGTCGAGATCCCTCCCGAACGATCTGAGTAAGAAATAGTTCGTACCTGGTGGTAAAGAGCGAAAGTTTAGCAACTTATCAAGACAGGTGTCATCAAAGCATATCTGCAAGGGCTAATTCATGCATCATTTGATGCACAAGAGCTAGCAGAACAGAATAATATATTTCTCCCTGCTATCCATAGGGTGTCGGGGAGAATTCTGCATAGGTTGAGGTATAATTGCTCTCGCCCCAACTGCAACGAGTTCCAACTTTGACAAAGTCATGAAAATGGGTCACCCAACTTCCCGTCTAGAAGAGAAATAAGCTATACCATTCAACGCGGCGAGGAGAGCTGAGCAGGACGGCGTAAGATCTTTTTATTGTACAGGGTAGTTGGGTATACCTTAAATAAGCCGAGTGAGAATTCTGCTCGTTCTGACGGTAACGAGAGCAAACGCTAGTCACCTATTAAAATAGGTCTTCTCAACTCCCTTCCATTAGAGGCATGGCATATAATATTGAACAGAGCGAGAAGAGCTGAGCAAGATAATGCAAAGACTTTGTCCTGTAGAGGGTACTTAAGTATGCCAATAGCAACCAGAATTCGAAAATTGTGTCTCGTCTTGCTGCCACAAGGTCAATTTAAACGCCCTTTGAAATAGAAGCTCTCAACGCTCTTCCGCTGAGATATGGAATACACCATTCGATGCAGCAGCGGGAGCAGAGCAGAATGGTATCATTCATTTGCACTATAAGGGTAGTTAAGTATACCTTGAATAAGTCTAATATGAATTGCTTTGGTGCTCGCCGTAACGAGTTCAACTTCAACACCTTATAAAAGGGAGCTTCTCAACACCCTCCCTATAAAAACATGACATACACCATTCGACAGAGGAAGGAGAGCTGAGCAGATTGGCGTGAAGCATTTGCATCTCAAAGGGTAGTTAAGTACACTTTGAATAAACAGAACGAGAATTCTGTTCGTCCTCCCCGTAACGATTCCATTCGTCAACAAAGTTGTGAAAATGTGTCTCCTCAACACCCAACCGGTGAAGGTATCCTATACGCTATCCAACGCGTCGCAAAGAGGGGAGTAGAGTGGAGTAGTTATTTTTCACTGTAAAGGGTACTTAATGATGTCCAAAACACCTTAAAATACGATTTCCATCGTTTCCCCGTCGCGTCAAGAGTGTAATTTGACGATGTCATAGAATGGGTAGTCCCAACCTACCTCTGGAGCAAGGCTGCATGCGCTGGTCCACGCTCGGAGTCGCGAGGAGTAAAACGGTATACGCCGTGTTACTCGAGGAGGTACAGTACGTTAGGAGCACCTTGGAATGTGGTTTCGAGTATTTTGTTGCGCTACGAGTTGACAGGTCGAGATTTTAGAAATGTGGTGAAATGGGCATTCCCAACATACCTCTAAAAAGACAAACTAAAGGAATCAAGACACTCAGAGAGGCTTCATGCGTCGAACTGCGCAGGAATTGAAGCGATACAGAAGGAAATAAGGTATAGCACTGATGGCGGTGGTTGGCCAAAGTCCCAGGAAATGGGGAGGGGAATCGAGATAAGCGAGCCAGAATCTCGATCCAGGTGTGGGAATTCCGGGTCGCGTCGATTGATCGAATTATTAACTTTAAATTTTTTTTTTTTTTTTTTTTTTGTTTTTGAAAGCGGAAGTCGATGACCTCATGAAAAGAAATGTTTAAAAAACAAAAACACTTGTAAACGCCCGCCTTCTATTTTTGTTTCCTACGCTGTATTTTTATAGTTACTCAAAACCCCTCTCTCAAATCATCGGCATCTCACCATCACCAAACACATCATCATCCATCAAAAACATCAACAAAAAACAACAAACCATGCCACCGAAACGCGTCCTCATAGTCGGCGCCGGTGCCTCCGGCATGTCCTGCGCCTCCCAACTCTCCAAATCCCGCACCTCTTCCACACAACCCTCATCGAATCCCAACCAAACCCCGGCGGCCAGGCCTTCTCCATCCCCTCGACTCCACCAAATTCGGCGCCGAATGGCTCAACCAAGGCGTCCAAGGCGGCTCCCACATCTTCCGCCACACGTTCCACTTCATGCGCTCCCTCGGATACGATGTTACCCCGTCCAATTACAAGTTTCATTCGGCGGTAACAACGATGGCTTCTGGTCCAACGTCTTCCCTACATCTATGGTAACAAACACAAGGAGGAGATTAAGAAGTTTGCCCGCGCGATGAAGACCGTTAGAAGGTTAGAGGTTGTGTTGGGTATGCTTAGCGTGAAGACGTTTTTAAGATTGTGGAGGTTTACGGAGGATTTTGGGAATTATATGGTTCTACCGACGCTCGCGCTGTTTTTGGGTACGGGGAACGAGACGGAGAATGTACCTGTTGTTATACTCGAGAGGTTGTTTACGAGTGAAACATTCGGGATGTGGTATCCTGCCGACGAAGAACGATTGGTGGGGAATCATCCGCCGATGGTTGTGTTTCCCCGCCTTGGGGAGTTTTATAACGGATGGAAGGATAAAATACAATCCGACGGCGTCGACGTACGGCTTAACACCGAGGTACTGGAAGTACTAAAGAGAGATAAAAACGGCGTTACAGTCCGCATAAAAAATAAACAAACCAACGAAGAAACGACGGAACAATACGACGAACTCGTGCTAGCCGTACTAGCGGATACGGCGCTGTGCATTCTCGGTAAAACGGCAACGTACGCCGAGCGATTCGTGCTCGCAGCGCGGAGTTCGCGGACGACGTTACGGTGACGCACTGCGACGAGGAGTACGTGCGGAAGTACTACGTTAACGATTACGGTCAAGCTTCGCAGTACATTCCTGATGTTGGTACATTGAACGAGGAGGATAAGAAGAGAGTTGAAGTAGGGAGGGAGTTTAGTCCGATGTATTTTATACGGCCGTACAGTCAGGATGGGAGGAAGTTGGAGATGGGGTTTGATTGCAGTAATTACCAAGCTCAATTTCCGCGGCGTGATAACACCAATAACTCCCCTAATACCAGTACAAAATCGGAGTACCCACTAGACGAAAACTACGAACACCCCGGCCTGCAAACTCCACCCTCCCACTAAACAAACACGTATTCCAGACTATCTTCCTCAACAAAAACGCGATAGCCACCTGTGGACTAAATCCGAAATCAACCCCGAAAAATTATCAGGGAAGATTGGTGGCACCAGCTCTGCCACAGTTGGACGCACTACGTTTTTGTAGTTCCGTGGATTTGGTGCCTTAATTCTACTAATTATTTATTTAGTAGTAGTAGGCGGAAGAGGACGAGGTTCGCGGGGAGTTGGACGCTCGTTAATGCGCACGAGGTTGCTGTTATGAGCGGGCTGGCGGCGGCGTGGAGTCTTGGTGGGGGTACTGCGAGGAGGAGGTTGAGGAGGGGGAGAGGGAGTTTGCGGAGAAGTTGACGGGCGGTGGTGGTGGTGGTGGTGGTGGTGGGGAGAAGAAGGGGAAGTGGGAGGGTTTTGCGGTGAGGTGTTTTAGGTTGTATTGTTTGCTGATATATGGTGGGTTGTATAAGGGCGGGAGGAAGAAGAGGGATTGAGTACGGAATACACGAACATTGATGATGAGGGGCATGGGCATGATGTATATGGGAATATTGCATGATCATCGGGGGTTCAAGGAGGAAGTTTTACGAGGGGGATGTTCTTAACACTTCATGACGCGAATACTACTACAGCAATCAATATGAACTCGCAACGCTGCGCGATGTAACGGGATCCAAAGATGCTGCTGTTCCTCACGTTCACGCTGATGCTAGCCAATATAAATTACCCGTCTAGATTTTATGGAACCCAAAAAAAAAAAAAAAAAAAAAAAACCCATAAGACAGACCTCAAATGCCTTTCCCTCTACGTACAGCTTAAAACATCGACTTATTTACACCCAACACCTCACTCCTACTCCACCATCCCTCCAACCTTCCGCACCAATCCCTCCCCTCCCCAGCTCTCCACGCTCTCCAGATACTTCTCAACATCCCACCCCCTCTCCACCCTCTTCTTTCGTAGTAACTCACCACAGCCGAATGCATCGTCCTTCCACGCGCCGTATCCGCGCAGTCTATCACCCTCTACTACCTCCGCCATCTTAACTTCGTCGAACGGGGGTCTATACCGATGTACTCTACTTCCCGAATATCCCATTGGAGACCGGCTGTTCCCAGAGGGAGCGGATTGCGGGGATGTGTAGGTTTAGGAAGCGTGATTTTTTGAAGGCGTGCGATACAATCACCAGTTTCTTCGGCGTCGTCGGCTCCACCCTCGCCTTTCCATCTCCTCCGTCTCCTTCACTATTACATCCCGAAACCGAAACCCACCCTCCCCATGCTACCAGCGATAGCAGCACGTTCTGGAAACTATCCGTCGCCCACTCCTCCCTCTCCACCCTCCCCTGATCCCTTCCCCGTCCAACAAGCCCTCCAAATCGGCGTAATCCCAATACCCCGCGCCTCACTCGTCTCCGTTAGCTCCCGCTTCGTAGCGCCACCGGAGAAACATAGTATCGCGTTTGGGGTGGAGGAGAGGAGCGAGATGCCGGTGCGGACGTGGGATTCGAAGGTAGGTGATTCGGAGGTCTGGAAGGGGGAGAGCAGCCATTTCCTGTCGGGCCGGAGGTAGATGGCGTGGCAGCAGACGAGGATTAGTGTTGTTGTTGTTGTTGGCGGCGGTGTGGGCGTTGTCATTTGTAGGGGAAGGGATTGGTGGACGGGGCGATGTCGAGGGATTTGGTAGGATCGATAGAGGACGGGACGGGGGAGGAAGGGAAGTTGGAAGTTGGAAGCGGGATCGGTTTTGGAGTTGAGACTGAGGTTTTAATTTGGGATGGTAAAGGTTAATAATTATGTAATTTTGCCAGTCGAAATTTTTTGCGAGGTTTTAATTTGGCAGAGACAGCTCAATATATGAAGTGTCACCCGCCAGGGATCCGCGTGTAGACTATATTGCAACAAAGATGGTTACGTATCACGAGATTACTTCCTTGGGATCGAATTTTCACGAAAAGGATGAGATGAGTAAGGCAGTGAAAAAAAAAGAGTATATCAAATTGATGTCATTAGCGAAAAAGTAAATAGAATACAGAAAGAAAAAAAAAAGTTCCCTTTGTTAGTAGTCCAATTTGTTTCTCCTCCTCTAGTATGTATTTATAGGGTTCCGTTTCGACGTTAAAGTAAACAAGGTAGCAATGATGAACATGATCCAATTTTTTTTTTATTATGTAAGAAAACGCTATTTGTTAAAAAAGGAAAAAAAGTATTATATAATTGATCTGTAGAAAATGAATTTTCCCCTTTTTATAACTTTTTAGATCATGAGGGCGACGATTCCAGCGAGTACGAGAGCGAACATGCAGTTGGCAGCGTGCGTAGCAGACGCGGCGCTCTTTCCGGCGTCGGTAGACGTAGGAGCAGCGCTTCCCGATGATCCCGTGTTCGAACCAGCGCTGGATCCGCGCTGGTGTTATTGCCCGAAGAACCGGAACCGGACGAACCGGTCGAAGTGGCGTTGCTAGACGACGAAGAAGACGAGAAGAGCTACCGTGAGTAAGCGGATCCGCGTTCTTCGCGTCGGCGCAGTTCATGTCGAACAGCGGCTTATAGTTCGTATCCGCAACGGAGAAATCCGGCGAAGCACCCTTCTCGTTGAGGATGTACCACCACGTCGGCTCCGTTCCCAGAATCTTACAGCCGACGCCCTTGTAGAATAATTCGGCGGTGGGTACGTCCGCGATGGCGAGGTTGCTCTTGTTGCCATTTACCGGCCAGCCCGTTTCGGTAATCCAGACGGGCTTCGAGCCTGCTGCTTTCTTAGTGTTATCGATCGCTTCGAAGAACAAAGTACCCGCGACGGAGATGTTGTTGCCATGGTGGATTGCCAGTACGGGTACGCGTCCACGCCGAGCCAGTCGCAGTTGTCGATTACGTTCTTGTTGGTCCCGTTAACCCAGGCCGTCCAGGTATCCACGTGTCCCACCTTCGTCAGGACTTTCGAAACGTCGAGTTTTCCCTTATGAGAGGAGAGGGCGGAGCGGACTTGTTTGATGTAGGAGACTAGCTCGTCGGGACCAAACCGAGGCCGGATTTATTCTCGACGCCGATGGGAGAAATACGGTAGAGATCCTCAGAGCCGACGGAGATACCGTCGATAATATCGACGAAGTCCTGTCCGTACTGGTTCAGCGCATTGTTAAAAGCGGCAAGTTCGTTCTTGAAACCCGCGGGGTCGCCGGAGGTCCACATTCCAAGGAGCAAAGTGGTCTTGGTGTCGATGGCAGCCTGGATGGCGGCGATGGGGGTGTCGGGGGACCCGCCGTCGCCCTGGATCATGGTGTAGAGACGGGCGGAGGAGAATGCGCCGTTCGTGCCCGCGAGCTTCTGAGCGGCGGTGAATTCGGTCTTGTAGTCGTCGGCGGACTTGAGGGAGCCGTCGGGGCGCTTGTTGCCGTAGTTGAAGCCCTGGACGGCCTTGGCCGCGCTGGCGGAACCCAGGAGGGTGGAGGAGGCGAGGGCGAGGAGGATGGATGAGTAATGCATCGTTGGAATAGGGGTTTACAGCAGTACCAGTACTTTAAGAGTGGCTTTGTTTTTTTCTGTTCAATGAGTGACGGTGAAAAGGTAAAGGTAGATGGAGAAAGGAAGAAGAAAGAAAGAAGAAAAGAGGAGATGAAAAGGAGCGTCAAGAATGAAGAGAGAAAGAAAGATAGTGATGTCAAAAGGGAGTGTGAGAAAGAAAGAGAAGGAATGAGAAGAGAGAGGGCTGTACTATGTTTATTTTTAAATACTAAGTATAAAGAAAGGAATTGGGCTGTGTTGAAAAAGAGAGTAGTGAGATCTTTAAGGAAGGGAAAAAAAGGGGTGGATCCATGCAAAAGCAATTTGCACACAAAAAGTCGGAAATTATAATATATATATGGGATTATCTAATCCCTACAGCAAACCATTACTAATAATCTCGCTATTAATAGTATCCGCACGCCCCTATACACCACGCTCAAGCACAGAAAAGGACTCGAAAGCGAAAAAAAGGCCTCAAAGGAACTCTCTCTCTCCATGCAAATAAATGCAAGTCAGACCTAGCATCCAGGGGGGGATAGACACAACCCGACCAAACCCTCCCCACCCCTTGCAGCGAATAGCGGCCCTGTCCAATAGAAACAGCGTTATTTCATGCATACATCGTAACCAAACAAAGGGGAATCAAACACGAGTCTGACCACCGTTTTGGCAGCCTTTTTTTTTTTTTTTTTTTCAACGGCGCAGTGGGGTGGAAGTTTTGTCAAAGAACCCCCCCGTATTCGTCTCGAGTCTTGGAGGCGCCTCAATCGTGCTAGACTAGTACTGATTCGCTCGGTGGAAGAGAAAAAAAGTGGATTGTTAACCGCTCACCCGCTTCCTTAGAAAACAATTTGCCTTATAGTAATTATACATGGAACAGCTCTTTGGGAGAAAGCAAGCAGAAAATTTCTCTCGTTCGGCCTTTTCGGTGATCGATTAAACGGGAAAAAAAAAAAAAAAAAAAAAGTTCGCTTGGAGGTCGGGAATGTATCGTACGTACTTCAGTCTTCAGCCCTTGAGAGAATCGGGAGATTACGCCGCGCCGGCCCAAAAAAAATCCTCCTCTCGGCGAGGAAAGCCCTCGGTGGAGCGGCGGATTCAATTAAAATTCATAAGACCTGGGCCGTATTTTTTCGGACTCTTTTTCCAAGGAACAAACCGAAAAAAGAAAAAAAAAAAAAAAAAAGAGAGCGCGGATGCCCAAACAACCGATTTGTAGCGATTTCGTTTTTGTGAAACGAAGTACAAAACGGCGGTGGGTTTCCCTACCATCTGGCTCGGCGGCTATAGGTTTGCGCGACGTTTCTCTCACAGATATTCTAGAAGGATTTACCGTTAACCTGGCGCCAGGTATAACGAACGGTATTCTGGGTAGCACGTGAAAAGTGCTCTACCTGAAGTGGGCGATGAAGCAGAGGGAGTTGGCCCAGACCGGCCCCTCCTCCAGTTATTCTGTCTTCTGCTATTGAATACATTTTTTTTTTGACCTTTTCTTGGAATAACACGAAATAGCTACATAAGCTGCCAGTTACGATGTATAATCCAATGTGTAAAGGGAAAAAAAAGAAAGAAAAGAAAAAGAAAAAGAAAAAGAAAAAGAAATTCGGACGCCGTCGTTAACACTGTAAAAGAGAAGTATAGGAGATACTAGTAAACATAGGCCTTGGTGTACAGTTTGGTTTTGACAGGTTATAAGAGAAAGTAGAAAAGTTGACTTGGGCCATTTGATACCCAACAAGGTAAAAATGGAGAAGTTACAATAACTACTGTTTGGGTATAAACGAGGGCTGGTGTTAATGGACTAAAAACAAAGAAAGAAAAGGTGTACCAGAAAGAAACGGGGAAGAGGGCAAAGGAAGCCGGAGTATTCGCGAATTGAAGCTTCGAAAAAAAAAAAAAAAGGAAAAAACGAGAAATATAAGGCAAGAAGAAACATTGTCAAGTAAAAGTTTGTTGTGTTGTTGAACTCCTCCGCCCTATAACTTACCTCACCGTTTTCTGCCTCTTGCTACTCGAATTCCGTCACGATCATCACAACTGCCAAAACACCTGTACCGTAGCTCCGCTGTCTCTTTTGTTGCCGGAAGCCAGACTCTAGAAATCTCCGAGGTTGCTTTACTAGTAGATCGGTTACGTTTAGAGCTATGCGCACCTCCGAAGAATCCATGACATGCTAACATGCCCAAGGTATCAAGCAGAGGGCAGTTTCTGAGCCTGATGCGCGTCGTTACGAGCAGACAGCTACAAAGACCCAGAGTCGGAGCAACATCTTCAGACCCTTAGTATGATCTGGTTCTTTTCATTCCTCGAGATTGCCTCTTACGTGTTGCAAATATGATTAGGCCAGTATTGTGTTACTGGCGACGCTGCGGAATCTGGATATCATTCCTCCTTCTTCCCCTGTATATGATCGTTGCGGTAATTCAGAATGTACAATATATATAATATAGCAGCAAGACGGTGGCGACCAACAATTACAGCAAGAACGCCAAAACCGGCATGTTCTGAAACGTTCATCAATAAATCATGGTAGGTTCGTTCATAGGTAGGCACTGGCGACTTCAGATAGTATTATGGATTTCACCTACCCTTCGCGCTACTAAGCTTCCGCCTGATGATGCGTCTTTTCGCTTTTCTTCCAGCTCTATACGTATATTCAAAAGATCCCTGATAAAATATCAGAGGGTGTTGCAGCTAAGAAGTGTCTAGGGTAATAAACAATGATGATGATAGGGACATAGGAACTTTCCGGACCTATCTCCCAATGTGAGACTGTTTGAGGGAAACAAAGGAACAAGGAAATTGGCAAAAAAGTAACAAACCAGACGACCCGATGTGTACCGCTTTTGGGTCCAGAATACTATATTTCTAACGCAGCCACGACAGCTACCGGGACAATTCGCGCTTGTTGGGTAACTACCGAAAGTTACCATGGTGTAGTACTTTCCGTGAAGGTGGTTTGACGACATTGTGATATGGAAGTGAATCCCCGGATTGGCAGCGACCTTTTACATCTGGATAGGTATATAGCAATACTCATTATGTTGATTGTGTTGTAAATAGCTACAATTATGTACATACACTCGTTATTTCATGGTAAATTATCAAACAAAGAAAGAAAAAAAAAAAGAACTAACTCTGCCGTTGTCCTCCTCTCTGCCCTACCTGGCTTATCTATACCATCATGGCGATGCAGCACTAAGGCAGGTGCCGCTAGGGAACCCTCAGAATAGGATCGCTCGTCTTGTTCCATTTTTGGCGTTTCAGATGTACTTTAGACCATTCGCTCGCGTGGTAAGCTTGGGCGCCTACGCAAGTACAAGTTACAACTCCCTCTATGCAGCCACGTTGGATTCAAGATGGATTTCCAGCCTAAGCTCTCGTTAACCGAAGCACGATCGATGGCCTAAGCGTACCAAGACAGTACTGCTCCCAGATAGGTAAGATTTTCGTAACGCGACTCCGACTTCGTGAACCATGATCTTATTATTTGCTATAGTGCCTGTGTTCAACAAAAGCTGCTATATGACGAACTATGGTTATCGATTGCCACAGAGATTTCCCTCCTAAAGCTTGCCATTATTATCATCCCAAGGCAGCAAAGAGCCACGTTGAGATCGGTAATTGGAAAGCGATGCCGTCGATAACCTGCTTATGCCCCCCCCCCCCCCCATCTTTGTTCTCTTGTTGCTGGGTGGCCGAACTGGCAAGCTATTGATCCATGCGGTGGTTTTCTTTTTGTTTGAATTTCGAATCGCTGGTATCCTCCGCCAATTAGCATTCATCCGCCACGCCCTACGTAATTAGCCTGATATAGCAGGTTCCTTTCGTTTGATACAGTATACAGAACAACATAAGCAACACTTACTACTAACACTACTCGAGTCGCGCTGATGTAACGAAGAACCGCTTGCCCAACGTCGCGCTAGTAGCGAGCGACCTTCTGGTATCATGATCGGGTATATTATTCCATTTTACCAATGCAAAGCAGCCCGCAAAATCGAATTTTATGTACATGAATGAAAGAGGAAAAAAAAAACAAGTACCTTGCATCCTTTGCCTTGCCTTATACGCATCGCCGGAATGAAAGGCCGTTTACTTCCCCAACTCTTGTAGGTGTTGGGGAAAGCAGAGTTTCGGCCACCAGATCTCTTGAGCGTCGAACCTCTTTCGGGAACGAAGGTAGCAGTTAACATATTTCGCCCACCCTCCTCACCGCCCAACCTCCGCCTAACGATCCAGTTTCCGTATCTTCCTTAATCTGTATGTCTCCCTCCAAAATTCTAGATACAAGAATGGAGAAGCGGCAGAGCAGAGAACAAAGAACGAAGTAAGAGAGGGGTGCTCATCACTGCTTTTAGTCGGCTAATTGACGAACGTATTCCTGCCTTAACAGTTTCCAGTGTAGAATAGCCGGAAGAATTTTTTGGATTATTATGAACGTTTTGCGATTTGACCCAGGAGAACCATGGTAGTTATCGCGGTGCCTGAACGTAACTATGTTCTTAGGAGGTCTCGGTCTTGTAGGTAACACCCAGAGTCAAGGTAAGGTGACACGGCACCCAGCTACTGTCCTACAGCACCCATCACCCGAAGTCTTTCGTGTATATAACGGACGACGAGGAGTCTGTCTTTTTCATCAGCACGCAGCTACTGCAGGTTCATCTTTCCATTTTCCTCGGCTTTCTCCTCTACGGCTCATTTTCATCCAGCTCATCAATTCCCCCTTAGGTTCTACACGAAATCAGTCAACTCTCTACCCATTTCCTGTCCCCTTGTCGCCTATATCGCAGCAAACTGCATCATTCCTGGATCCCTCAAAAGTACCTTGAGCCAACGTCACGGTCGGTATGCAATTAAAGACTACCTTGGCGTTATTCTATTCCTTTGCTGTGGTGATGGCAGCACCGGCACCGGTAATAACACTTCGCTTTCCGCTTTCTTTTTACGTGGCATAGGGTCTCATAGGGCTGACAATTAATTGTTGCAACCTAACACAGAGCCCGGAAGCTGGCGAGGTCTCCCTCCTCGAAAGGAGTGCAAACGCTGAGCCCGGTGCTCATAACTTGGTAAGCTAACCTTTCTGCTCCTAAAAAAATATAAGACTTGAAACTTCTCTTCAAAGCTACTCCTCTAACGTCCGAAACACACCAATATCTTAACTTATCAACCTTTGCCGTCGTGTTTTCCTTTTACAATCACCGCAGAATACTCGAGAAGATATAGATGGCCCGTGCCCTAAGGGTTGGCGCTATAAGATCGTGTACGGCACCCCCGCCGAGGATTTGAATGGCTCGGAGCGATTTGCAACTCGTGCGTGTGCGGTAACTGGGACACCCCTGGCGATTTCAATCTTATCAAATGCATGTATAACGGAGTGACAGGTGAAAGACTGTTCGCGAAAGTACCTCACTTTTTGCGTGTGCAGCGACAGTTAAAGAAAAAAAAAAAAATTTCCAACTGGAGATTCCGGTAGTTGTTTGAAAAATGCTAAAGGGACTTCTGACGCTTTCGAAATTTCCTTTTACTGCTTTGATATTATTTGTATGCTATTGATCATGAATTTCAGGGAGCTAGCTAGGACCATTTTCATTTTCCGAGGCCTATTTAACAGGCTTTTTTTTTTTTTTTTCAAAAAAAAAAAAAAAAAAAAAAAAGGAAGAATTAGGAAGTAGAGAAAGGCGAGAAGGCATTACAATGGAGAGGAGATTCTATTTGAACGTGTATTTATATTTTCCTCCTGTTCGAAGTTATTTGTTCGAAGTTATTTCTACCTTCTTGTTGGCATGTTCGTTGCAATCCCTACGTTATTGCTCACGATAGCTACGTTAGTAGTGAGCTGACCCCGTCTGTCGTTCCCGAATAATCTTTAGTTTCTCAAGTACGTATAATTTCTTTCATTTGTCCAGATTACATAGGAATAATAGCTAGGGAGCGGGGAAAACACTTGATACATATATATAGCTTCATTGTAAATTCATGTAACGATCGAAGGACTCACAGATAATTTACCAGTACCAGGGTCAATAAGCAAGGCGACCCTTCTAACTATATAGCTTTTTTAATGATTCTGATTTAATTTTATTTTTATTTTATTTTATTTTATTTTATTTTTAATTTATTTTTTTTTATTAGTTTTTCTAGTTAAATAGGGTTATAGGTTTTTTTTTATTTTTTTTTTTTTATAAGCTGGTGATCTAAGGATCACGATTTAGCTAGCTATTCGAGTGAAAATTCAGGGATTTCGACAATTTTCCAGTCTATTCCGATCGTTTCTTAGACGACATATGGCTACATCCTCGTTATGTTGGGCGCAGGCTGGGAAGTATGTTTGAGCCCATGGGCAATATATAATTAAAGAGTTTCTAGGTGCCTGAAATGCAAAGGACTAATCGGGTTAAACAACCGGTGGTCCAGTGCAGTTGTGCTGCCTTCACACGCGTTACATTGCCCAACTATATCTCGGCGCTATCGTTAGATGCCTATATCGGAGGCGTGCAGGTGGAGTACGTTCGTGCTGACATCATTACGCTTAGATTTGCTATCGATTTTTAACCGCCAATCGCATGTTATTCTCAGGCGTAGAGCTCTTGGAATGTCGTAGTGCGCTCAGTTTCCCTCAGGTCCAGCTGCTGACCGACCAGTCGAAGGCCTCGAATGCACGATCGGCATTTCTATCGACAGATTGTTATTTCTCCAGAGATTGACCCGCTGCCGTGCTGATAATCGTATCTGGTCGCGACGGTGGCGCGGCGGGAATCCAACGGGAGGGAGATACGGTCACGAGCCTGCCGCCGACGTCCACTGCCTCCCGCGCCGCCTGTCGCGCACAATCAGGGCGATGGCCCTAAAATTGTAAGAGCGATTATAGCTAGCGCGCCTAAGGTGCCGCCGATGATTAAGCCGACGGGTGCTCGAAAGAGGGCAGAGGAGGATGTTGATGAGGGTGCTGGACGAAGCGTTTGCAGGGAAGCTGATAAGGCGGTTTCGGTATTTTTCGGGCTTGCTTTTGCCGTCGGCGTCGCGCTGATGGTGGACCAGGCACGCGCAGATTGCCCTTGCCCGGCATAGGCAGTAAAACAGTCTGGACGGACGTTGCGTTCGAACCCACACAACTGAAGGTTGTGGCACCCACTCGGGGAACTTGAACGTACCACAATACGGCAGAGACTGCTCCGTGCTTTAATTGTTGAATGTTTAGTAAATTTTTCCTCTTTCTTTCTTCTTTCTTTTATTTTAGCTTTCTTTTCTAGAAACTGCTCTCAAGCTAATGCCAATTCCTTTAACTTTCTTGCGTCCTCTTTCTATTTATCTTCTCCTCTTCAGTTCAGTCAACAGATTTAGATGAGGGGGGTTGGCTCCGATATCGCGGTAAACTTACCATCTTATCCAACCCGTAAGCATTCTTCCAGGCTCTCATCAAAGTTGCAACTTTCAGAGGCGTTCCCATGGTTAGAGTCGTACGAATTCACGCATTTGTTAGAGGGGGACTGTCCTGAACGCCGCCGGACGTGGCGCAGAATGCCTGTCTATCCGTCCCTCTGAACCGCGCCACACATGTCTTCCCTTGCTCACAAGTTAAGGCGCTCCCACCCTCACTTCAATATAACCCAGGTGTTGTCGGGAGCGATGTACGTAATTATGTTACTGCTGTTCTCTGGCGATTTCTGGTGCCGCTGTGATCATCGATCTGTCCTACGCGGTCTTCAACGAGAAGAGTAGTTGATATTTAGAAAAGTGTGGAGAACTATCTGATGGCTTCGATAATTTTTGGAGATGTCGCGATGCCAGCGTCGTGCACAGAGAAGATGCATGCTCGAATTGTTCGACTGCGGGCGCTGGAAAAGCTCTTAGGTGCCTCCAGTCAATCTATGTATGTAACCGAAAGGTGTAATCAGTATTTAAGTTTTACTAAGGGGTGGAGCTTCCTTAGCTTTAAGTTATATCCATCCATCGTCGCTTCAGGGCTCGAGGGCAGAATCAATGGCAGTGAATAAGAGCATAGAGACGCAAACTTCGCCTCTATACTTTTGTTACCACACCCTATTAATGTGCAAACAAACGTATTAGAAATCGGAATTAGTATAAAATGATCTTACGTTCGCTCCTGCTAGCCTTGTTTGCACAAGAATGAAGCTTCGGTACTGACAGTGAATCGTCCCGCCTGCAGGGGTGCGGATGAATAAATCTCGTGGTTAACGCGGTTCTTGAACAAAGGCTTTCACGTAGGTAAGATTTTTAGCTGGTCGGAGAAGTAGGTTGTTTGCTGTTCTGTAAATGTGCTGACAACGTCCTACCGCCAGTTACTTAATGAATTATTACCTACAAGCACTACCATTACGGCATTCAACCCACCGCCAAGATAAGGCAAAATGCATGTTCTGGAAGAACGGTTTGCGTGTCGTTGATCAAAACTTTCGCCGGCACTACAACTCCCAATCTATTTTGATACTTGTTGTAGGCTTCAAGTATTTAGTTATTTCGCGCGGAAGAGTATGGCTTGGTCGAGTAAATATTTCCCACGAAGATTAGCCACTGGCATATGCATCCGTATGTATTCTCGTTGCTGCATTTCACTGTTGATCTCCAAATGCAATATGGCATACTCCAAATGGCATTTATGATAACGCACAGATAAATCATGAAATTGTCGGATTTGAACCTTCAACGCAGTCCAAGGTTTCAATGTCGAGAGAAGAACGGCCAAGCAAGGCTTAACCGGCGCGTGCCGTCTATCCTCTCTCCACAAAGTGCCCTGAATACGCCGTCGTCTTCTATTGCACGTCTCTGCTTTTTCTTGTATATATTCGAGCCACGAGATAGCAGCTATTGAAAATTGTGATTCAACAGCTGCACTCGATGCCGGTATACTTAAATAATTATAAGTCATTATTTTAATATTATATATTTATTATTTAATCATGGCTCATTTAAATTCACCGCCAAGACTACCCACGCTAAATGCCCTGTAAATTAAAATTAAAATTAAAATCGTTCCTCGCTCGGAAAAATTGGCCTAAAATATTCAATCCCGGAACAACGGAGGACGTCGGGGATGCAGCCCGAACCCCCACGAAAGAGCCACCATATGGCCTTATAGCCTCATAGGCATGAATCATAAGCGGCGCCGTCGTTCCAGGAGGCATACTTGGTGATGCTACGTTCAGCACGGGTTACACTACAAGTGGATAATTATTTGTGCGAAACAATAATATCTCTTTTCTACCTTTTTCTCGATTATTATTATTGTTTAAACGTTTAATAAACGTGTGACATGTCTCTCAGTAATTTTCAGCGACAGTAATTGAGTGGCCCCCGTCCCGGTCTCCAGACACTTGAAGGCACATTAGGCGATTCCAGCAAGCTTAGCAGAGTTAACATCTAGCCGGTATTATTTCGCCCTTCCAATCTTGAGAGGTGGGCTGTCCCGCTGCATGTCTCGTTTCGAAATACTGGCGCGCTCTTTTGGGTATTCCGTAGAGATTCCGTCGGTAGGCAGAACTCCACCGCGAACGAACCGCATCGAACGGCACAAAAACTACAAAATAATTTGTTTCTCGGTCATAACGTCACGAAGATCCACTTATAGGCGAGGTAACCTTGGTTCGGAGAATATAAAACGTGGATGTTTCACCGCATTTGGTTCTATAAACTTGCCGAAAGTCTATATCCTCCTTGGAGTTTTACAATAAGATTTCCTATAAATAAAACCAAGATCCATTTCTACAAATCTCTCAACTTCACGAAACTTCCGAGTTACACTGATAGTAGAGACGTAATGTTGGTAGCGTACGTTGATCGTGTGGCGCAGTGGTAAATATTCTCGTATTAGTATTTTGGATATTTTGGGCTGCCTCGCTATAGATTAAAGCCAAAGCAGATAGCTAACGCGGTGAATTTCTACTACAGATCGCTGGCTCGATTTGCTGCGTCATTCCCTCCTATTTATTTCAGCGAATCTTTACGCTCGCCTTCGTCTCACAGGTTTTATGCGTCATGTTTGTCTAGTAATTTCATGGTTATTATTCGTCCCCCATGTTCTTTATGACTACTATATGGGCATTGGGGATTTAACAAACCCTGGGCTTCTCTTTGGACTGAACAAAGCTGAACCAGCGTTCGAAGACTTCATAACTAATAAGAATGATTTAGTGAAAGGCCTTAAGGTATACATCACTTGCACCGTTTTAAAGCTTACAACCATTAGGTTCTGATCCTGTAAAAGCTAACCATCCGCGTTCGGATCACTGGCGCAGCTATCTTCGCTCATACGCTATTGTTACAGCTCGACCACTTTTCATGAAGCTCGTCTTTCTACTCAACTACCGCCGACTATTCCCTGCATCTTTGAACAGGCTACGCCTCGCGCTGAACGTTACGACATTCGTTGTAGTGTCGGCATATATTTCAAATTTCTTCTTTATCTGCTTTGGTGTCAACCTATGCGGTCAAATTGGTACAGCCCCCTCTAAAAATCAGTTCTCATTAGCGTTTTGCTGATAGTTTCGTTCCAGGTCGAAAGATGCAGATAGCCGTTGCATGGTCTCGTCTAATACCCGCCTTGTGAGAACCTGTTTCTTTTCCTTTTTTCCTGTACATTTTTTTTTGTTCTCTTTTCTTCTTCATGGTTTCTGCTTTCCCATCTTTGGTCAAGTTCCGACTGTAGACATCTCAGGTAAACTTATACGCCTATCTAGTATATGTTCGTAAATGCTTTGAATGCCTCATCGGATACACTTAGTATGTCTTACAAAAACTCGCTATCGATTCTACTCTAGGCTATATCATACTGATACACCATGATCTCACCTTTTTTAGTTTATATCCTCCATTCTTCTTGCTACCAGCACTCAAAGGCGACAAAACCGGCCCCATAATAATGTTCTCTCTCGGATTCACCGTAGTTTTTTTCAGCTTCATCCGGTTCATTTTAGCTTTCGCAGGAGTTTACGCCAATGGCGCCACGATCGCGACGTGTCAGTCCGTTGAAATGGCCGTGGCGCAGATTACGACGTGTTTACCCACGATAAGAAGGTATATCAGGGAAAGAGCCTCGGATAACAAAGGGGCAAGGAAGAGCTATGCGTTAAGGGTGACGACAGTAGAGGAGCTAGCTGCTGTCCGCGTAGAGCCGTCACAGGAAGTTCAGATGGAGATTTTCGAGGACGACTTATAGCTTGCCAGAGAGTTTGTCACTGGCATATGACGAATAATGAGATTAGATAGAAATATGTAAAATTTCAGATGAACAAGCAATGCGAACTTGTGTTTTACAGCGGACTGTGGTCAATGTGGCCTGAGGATAGAGTAGGCAGGCAGGCAGGAACACTTACACCGACGATACCCCTATGGATTTAATACGTGGATCTCACTTCATTCTAATTGTGCTTCTTGGAGTTCTACAAAAGCCAATCATCAACGTACACCTTAAAATACAACTGAATATTGAGCGAAGGGGGGAAACCATGTAGTTAGTATAGCACGACATAGGCGAAACATCCGACACTCTAAGCCAACAGTGTGAAGTTTGACTAGACACACCTTGTGTTCCTGCGTCGTTGCTTCTGCAGCAGGCGGCTGCAAGTTTGTTTAGCCTAAACGAAATTACCGAGAAGCGGGGCAAATTCCGTCCTCCTATTGCTCGGAACCTATCGAAAGTCGATCCTTTCATCGTGATACAGGCTTGCCCGGCATTTGAGACCTGCAGAAAAAATTATGCAAAACAATAAGCTATACCGAATTTTGTTTTTTTGCTTATGGCAAGCATTTATCAGCAGTCTCGGAACCCTCCGAAGACGTATCAATAGATTAGCGGAGAGATACTAAAAAGATTATCAAGTTTTTTATTGCACGGTTGGAGATTATTTGCCCAAAATCTTCACCGGAATGAAGTATGTATCGTTACGAAGTAATTCTATTGCTTCGCTGCGTATCATATCAGTCGTGTCGCTTTGGATATCTAATTCAAAGAATCTTCTACTTTAGTCTATAATGTGCTCGAGCCCGCTCCGGCGTATTCATATTGTACATCTGGAACTTCTGGATTAGACTGTAGTGTAGCGCTCGCCTGATTCGAAGGGATGGCGTACGAGCTCAAGGTGGGTTCCGCAGTGATAGCGCGGCGTCTCAGTGTAGCAAAATTGTACCAGTGTCGATTTTATCGTGGATTCGAGCATGAATATCATTGGTTTTCCGCTCTCTATCAGCGCAAGATGGGATGTTACTTACTCTCAACAGGGATCGACAACGGACTCGGGAACGATCTGTTCTTCTGCGAACATACGGGTTACCGCTGGCCCCACCTGGGCATCGATTTTCTTGATAGCATCCGTGACTCGAGTCGCGCTGGCGATCCCGCCGTTTGCAAGGGCATCCAGGACGACCTTCCACACACCACGTCGTTCGTTATACCGCGATGAAAACGGCGCGGTTGGGCAAACGTCTTGTGACTTGATCACGGTCGCACCCTGCAACGCGAGGCTACCAGTAGACGTGGGACGACGTGTCAGCGCCCGAGTAAATCGCCGCCGTGTTGACGAAAGCCTGGTTGCCATAGAGGTTGAGCGCCTGCATTAGCTGCGAGTCTTCGCGCTGCTGCCACAGCGACGCGACGCATTTGTTCCAGTCGTTCTTGCAGAACCATTTGCAAGTGCCTTAGGGTCCGCCGTGGAAGTCCGGCGCGAGAGCGATGAAGCCCCCTGAAGCAACCTCGCGGTGGATGGCCAGAAGCGAAGGGCCCATTGAGTATTCGGTTGCCCTGGGAGTGGAAATGACGGTGATCGTGTGTTTCCGCCGGGCCCGTTGGTGTACGAGGTGCATAGCATAGGCAGCGTGGGCGCCCGTTTGTCTGCATGTCACCCGTCGATGAATGAGCTTATAGGAGATTAGCTTATATAACTTCAACTGGTTTCCAAGAAAGCAAGATACTTATGCAAGTCGAGCGTGCAAGGATCGTACCCGTGGTTTTGTAAGTAATATTACGATTCCGTTCTTGTCCCACAGAACATGAGAATTGAAAGTGCCATGGACCAATAGGACGGCTTATTATTAGGAAATCCTTTGTAGCAGTTTAATATTTTCCCATTGCTCCGGCTGTGATATCGCATCGTGACTGCCAGGAGCATCCCCTGGAAATTTGAAGAGCGGAAAGTCGTGTTTGTTGCTTGTAAGTGGTGGAAGTAGCAGTTGGTGCTGCTATAATGGAGGATACTGCTGTGCGAAGCCAGTAGACGCAGTATTGATATTAAAGACGGTATGTTGCGAAATTCTATAATAATAAAGAACAAAAGAATCTATACGACGTGTATAACAGAGATTGATCTACAATCTTGCACTGGAGGGATCATTTTCAGATATGGCGCGGCATGGAACGAATAATTTACAAACTATAGTTTCTGTAGCTTTTGATCTACTTTCAGAATTCATTTTATATCTAGGGAACATTATGAAACTCGATCGTTCATCACTTATGCTCCGAAACTGAAGCTGGTTATTGCCGGAAACGTCCAGTTTGGAATTTGAACGGCTATGCCATGACTGATCACCCTCAAATTGCCCCCGGATGCCAAGCGCCTCGTCTACGCTTGTGTACAATTTAACGGCAGAAGAATATAGTATAAACCACCTCGTTTGATAGAAATATAGCTTCTAGCAGGATGTTATCTTCAATCTCGCTTGGACTGAGACCGCCTATGTATCTCGCTAGATCTGATACATTTTCCGGTATTCATTAGTAGTTTATTCGCGCAGGGCTTTGCCGGAATTCTCCACGCTAAGCTATAGTATCGCAAGCTAGTCACCCTCCCCAAAAGTCGGTTAAGAGGACTGAATATGCTCATATCTAAATTCGACAGATCCACGTTTTAACCCTCTCCTCCATAAGCGCAGAGCCATGACTTATGATATGGGATCGTAGATAAACAGGGAATGTATCACACCATAATGGGCAATAGATATCAAACCACGCCAATGTGTGCGTATAAAAACAAACCAAATTGTACAAACGAATATTTAGCCCGCACCCAAAGTTGTAACTGTGTTTTAATAATTCTTATCCTGATAGGAGCCTCATGGTGATAGCGTTTGCCTTACGCTCCGTACTTAGGGTGGTGTTGTAGCACTAATGTCCTAAATTGCTCGATATGATAAGTTAGAGGAATACAAGACGCACGTTTTGACTCGGTCTCCTCAATCTCTCGCACCTCAAACCCACCCAAGTCCAGAGGAATATGTGATTTCCTACGTAAAACCTATACTCAACTTGAAGTCTATACTTACTATCGTATAGGGGCATGGGAAAGCCAAGGCGTGAATACTCTAATAAGACCGCAGAAACTGAAAGACTTTGCGCGAAAGAGGCAACAAAGAACTTTGAGAGATTGCCCCCAGCTTGAGAGACTGCAATTGTACAGCGCGTTATATGAGCTTGGCATCTTGAACCTGGTCCTTTCTTTCTCAAGAATCTGCAAATAGCAGTACAAACAGAGTATCAATGACTTGTAACTTTATTGATTCAATAGTCAGTTATTACTTTTTCTTATTTCTGAATTAGATCACGACACCGTGGCCATATCCGTCGAATACATTCTAGCAAATACTCGGAACTCAACTTCGAGATTTTCGAGGATCGTGATTAAACCCTCGTGTTTCTTTAAATTGAACTAGGAAGATTTATTCAACCACACAGCTAATCAAGATGTTCGCAATGTTCGCAAAATAGCACGGCAATCTAGTAATTCTCGTCAATACGTCGCACGGCTCACACAATCATCGAGTTGCGACTCGCGGCGTATGGCGCAGGACTTGCGAGATCCAGTAGGCAGCAAGGTAAGATAAGCTTGGTTTTACTCTGTAAGGGGTTGTCTCTAAATTATTACCAATTTGTGCCATTGATCTCGCTATGGTGGCTCGACGAAAATTTACGCCGCGGGAGGGAGTAGAAAGACGGTGAATCGAATCCGGTGAATCCCGAACCCTCGACGAGTAGAATGCTCTAGTCTATTTGCCTACATCTATTAAAATGCATCCTTTTGTTGAAATCTGCATACTACGATCCCCTCGTTTCCTCCAGCTACTGGCTTTAGGAATGGTGATGGAACTTATAAACTCTAGGTGCTTTGGCCACCAGGCACCCCTCTAACTTTAGCCCCTAACGGCCATGCAGTATCGCACCAGACCACGGCAAGCACGGTTTGCTGATCAGCCTCGCCAAAGAACGTCCGCATTAATCATCTCCCACTAAAAACCTCCTCGGCTCTGTCCTCGACCGAAGGATTTGGAGAGGTTCAATAGTGTAGTGCAGTGAGGAACGGATCTGTTTCGTTTCGAAAATCGCATGGTTCTGGCCAAATCTGCAAACTCTGCAAGCTATAGACATGGTTCTCTGGCGATCCGGTGCTCAACTGGGCTAATAAAATGATGTCAGAGGCGAATTTTCGGTAGTGAACTGAGAAATATCCTAGTTCCTAGGCGACCACGGCACCGCGAGCTAGTGATTCTTGGTATTATTCTGAGAAGAAAAATATTTTATTTACAGTGCTCCTCACCTCCTTTGAGGAAGAATATATAGTGAAGATATTTTAAGGAGACAAAGTAACGATGGTATCCTCAAAGAGAGTTCTGAAAAAACTCTGGACTTTCTTTCCTGAAAGTTACGCTGTTGCATTCAACATTCATTTAAACTTCGTGATAACAGGATTCATAGCCATCGCGTTCAAATCGTTTTTCTGCATCTCACCTCATGGCTTTTCAAGAGTCTACGGGAATAGTAAGTGTTGAAACATTGCTTATCCCTACGTATCGTGGGACCATACTATTCCTTTGAGTCTTAGCTAACCTCCGCTCTTCTTCTCCTTCTCTGAAGGCCATCGAGTGGGTAGTCTGCGCCCTAGCGTTTCTTCTCGTCCTGCTCCGATATACGCAAGGTACCCAGCCTTCGGCGCCAGCGAATACCTTACCATCGCCGCCTGGATCCTGCACTGCATCGGATGCACCGTCGACTCCGTCTTATACGCCCAGGGTCCCCCGCCGCCGGTACAACTTCTCATCCCGATATAGCCAGTCGCCGACAAGGTCATCCAGACCGAGCGCTCGCTCCAGATAAACCTACGCCGACCTCCGCTTCAGACATGTCGCTATGGTCCGTGAAGATGATTT
>AZLU01000332.1:0-33586 GCA_002224055.1 Pezizomycotina sp. ARF18 | reverse complement strand
CTTCAAGATTCCTATACATCGCAAGCTCGATGTACACAAGTATTCCTCCAGACCCACGTCTTCCGCCGGCATTTGGAGAAAAGTGGAGGGGTACCCGCTACATTGTTATCTTTAGTATATTCTTCGCATTCGTCTGCAGCATTCCTTTGGCGCCATGCGAATACCTCCAATTACGTCTGGACGTTCTTCTGGACTTTCTCCTTGGTTCTCGAGTCCGTTGCGATAATCCCTCAGCTCGCCTGCTACAGCTCCAAATCCCGACGGTTATTACGTCGTACTACCTAGTCAGCCTTGGTTTGTACAGTACGTTAAGCAAATTCTCTTCTGGTTTTAATCCGATCATGATTAGTTTGAATGACCTCTAAGCAATTGATGGCTAACAATCTATGACTTGCTTTAGAGCATTCTACATCCTAATTGGATATACCGCGCTGCCAGTAGCCACTGGTTCGAGCCGGTTCCGTCATCTTTGCGTTCTCCAGACGGCGCTGTACGCCGAATTCTTCTGGATCTATCTATAGGCGCCAGCGCATCAAGCTTGGTGGGGGTAAGGGAACCTCGACGAGGAAGATCTCAAGGGCGGCTGGCTGCTCGGCAAGGTTATACTCGGTGGGTCCGGCGGGAGCGATTGGGGTGTCCGCGAAAGGATTTCCAGCGCTCGGCAGGAGCGCTCGCCCAGCGGGCCTCAGCGTTTAGGGCTGATGATACCTCGAGCGTGGGGAAGGTGTAAAGTGGTAACGCGAGCAACGTTCCCTTTGAGGACGAGCCAGGCACACGGGAGGACCATGATGATGCGGGCGTGCTTGACTATGCCGACTCTGACGACGAAGATGATCACGACCAACACCGACCTCTTAATCCCAGGTAGATATCTTTGGGCATAATGGTTAATTGTTTCCGAGTTGATTTATTATCCTTACGTTCTTACCTGCCGTCGCTTGTTTGTGACCTTGCTCTTACCTCCGTTCTTTACTTTTTTCAGGGAGATACGTTTTAAGTCTGAAAGATTTTTTTTTTCTGTTTAATGGGGGAAGAGTGTGTATCAATTTGACATTTTTCAGTTGCGGATATATCTCGATATGCTTACGGTTGGTTTTCTTGTATTACGAAATTCTGGGTAGATGTTCTTTGTATTGTACTCGATAGCCTTTATTTTTGAATTGCTGCGTAAACTCTGTTTTTTTTTTTGTTTGAGTACTAAGTAGCAGTGATAACTGTTCGACTGCTTATCCCGTCACTCGAGCTTCGTAAATTGTACTGACTTCTGACACGTTCGCACCCAAATATAATGATGACCTTATCACTTATATCTCCAGAGTATGGCTAAGTATACATTCTCAATTTGTTGTTATAATATAGAAGCTGAATGTCAAAAAAAAAAAAAAAAAAAAAAGGATCTCTAAGTATCACGTTCAGGAGTGGGCCGGTTTCATTTTATTATAAAACGCCAAACGCCTCTCCGCCAGGGTTTTAAGAAAAAGAAAAGAAAAGAAAAGAAAGAGAGAGAGAGGAGAGAGCAGACAACAAAAAGCAAAAAGGGCTTCTGCCGTTTAAGTTGTGTATTATTTCGATGCCAAGGCAAAAAGCGGCAGAAAGAGAGCTATTTCCCTCGCAGGGCTGATAAGCTAGCTCGTTAGAATAAAAAAAAAAATGAAAATGAAAAAAAAAAAAAAAAAAAAATATGAAATAACAGAATGGTGAGAGTGATGAGCGAGAATCACAAGTAGAAACAGATGACGCTCATTCTCCTGTTTTCTGATAATAACGGTTAGTCTTGTATAGCGGAAGATAGCAGACGGTACTGCAATCAAGTGATATTTTGATATATATAAGTTAACCTGCAGCTGCCTCCTTTTTCCATTTTCTTACCATCCTGTATTGTGTGCTTTTTTTAAATCACCATCTGTGACATTCTTATTATTTATTATTCTCTTTTCTCCTTTCTTCACATACATAGCCCCCTTCTCCCCAATCCCAAGAAGCGCTACGTATGTCCATCCCATACTGCCGAATCACCGAGATAATTCCGTCGTCAATTGAACAATCCTCCGATCAACAGCCACAAAACCCTCCTTCTTTTTCTTTTTCTATTAAAAAAAAAAAAAAAAAAAAAGAATTAGCTATTATTACTCCAATTTGCTTCCTTAACATTCATCTTTGTGAATTGTATTTCTTTTTGCTTGGTCTGCATCTGTAGTGGTTTTCAACGGTCATTCTTCTATCAGAGATATTTTCCTACGAAATTCAATGACTACCCTCGATTTTTCATCCCGCCCTTGAAACCGGTACGTTTTCGCTCGCGACTTTAGCCTTATCGGAACAGCTTCGGATCTCCCTCCGAAACTCGACGGGTAAGAAACACGAGAAAATGCTTCCTCAGCTTCCAAACGTTACACGTACGTTACAACCGTATAAACCCCAAGAAAAAAAAAAAAAAAAAAAAAAAAATAAAAAAAAACAAAACCCCGTTCCAGTTAGTAGAGCCCTCGGTCCTTCGGATGGTTCTGAGACTACCCCAGTACATTTGTAGAATTTGCATTTCAGTTGAAACTGCTCCACTTCAATGCCCGAAATCTAAGCGCAATTTTTTTTCTTCCCTTCAAGCAGGTGTCTAGGCGTCGGCGTACTGGCAGCGTTCTGCTTTGCGCTGTACTTCCGCATCAACCTTTCAGTGTTCCAATGGCTAGCTTCCAGGGCTGTAGTAGACGACAATATCTACGATGGAAGAAAAAATAGGCTGTGGAGAGATGACGGGGCTGTTTGCGCGACTGCCACAGTCACGGTAAAACTATAGTGCCCGGCGCTGGCGCTTTCGCGACGCACGATCCACAGGTCAATACGAGGGAACACAGCAAGTGGTTCGACCCACTGCGCAACGCTGCAAGTACGAAAATCTGGAGAAGCTGCTGAGCTCGGATCAGCATCTGTTAGTAACCGAAACCGCACAGAAATTATGACGAGAGAGGGTGAAAGGGACAAGAAGATTAAAGCTCTCTACGGGCTAGATACTTCGAAGCAGTGGTTGGATTTTATCGTGGGATTAGACGAAGATGTACGATAAGGAAGATTAAAAAAAAAAAAAAACCGTTCCCCTTGCTGGGTTCAAGGTAAATCTATTTGGGATTATTTGGAGAAAATTGAGCTCTAACAGCTGGGGATTGTTTTGGGGATGATGGGCACAGGGCATGCCTCCGTTACGAAGTTCGCACAAGAGTACATCTGGAAGCATCAGAATCCGCCGGACTGCACGAAAGCAAAATTCCTCGTCATGGACAAGTTTCCAAACGACGAAGCTTTTGGGATGGGTAAGCTCGTTATGGCCCACGTTCTATATGGATCTTCAAACCAAAGCTGCTAATACTTCGAATTCCTTGTAGGCGCCATCATCCAAGCAATTAGCATGAATCTCAACGTTGCCTTGAGAACCGGTTACGTCCTGTTGTACAACACGAATGAAGCGCCGGGCGAGCACTTCATCGAAGTGCCTGCCATGAAAAATCACCCTTGCAAGCGCTCTCTCGACTGTATATTTCAACCTATATCGCTGTGCTCTAACGAGTACATCACAGAAGAAAACTCGATAAGGCTCCCAACTATGAATACGATCCCTCTGGAATTCATCGAGACGCCGTGTGGTCCGTTCCTCCGGTTTTTTGGGCAGGCGCTTCGGGAAGTGTATCCGGATATTACTGTAGATGCGCTGAAGTACTGGTGGCGATCGCAGGCGATCGCGTACCTCATGCGGCCAAACGGGGAGACGATGTCCCGCTTGAAAGCCCAACGTTTGAATCCCAAAATGAACGTCGGGGTAACAGGCAGCTCCAAGGAAGCCGAGCTTTGACTACGGATATCTCTCTGCCGTTCCCGATGCCAAAGGGGGCGTTTAGCAATGCACGTGCGACACGGTGACAAGCTTAAAGAAATGCGACTTATACCATTTGCAATTATGTTCACAAGGCGGAAAGGTTTATTGCGGAAAATCCACTAGGATACAGGAAGGTCGCATTTATATCCCGGAAGATCCCGAGGTGTTGCGAGAGGCGCAGCAAATTACAAGGTTCTCCAAAGAGATGGTCGGTAAGGAGACGTATGTGGATAGGACCACTTTCAATCGCGGTTGGACGTGGTACTGGTCTGAGATACCTCGTAGGTTCTACTCTTCTTCACATAGCGGTTATCTTCTTGAAAATAAATATCTATTGACTTGTGTCATTACAGGGATAAACGGTGGTCCCGAAGACCAGCTCAAAGCGTTCGGGAACAGGACCGAATGACGATAAAATGGCTTCTGCAACTAATGATTGCTGTAGAGTGCGACGGCATGGTTGGCACCAGAGGCGTAAGCTCCCCTAACTGTTACTCTGTGGCTTGCCTCAATTGGCTTGCTGACGCTTGAAAATTTTTTTCAAATTAGTCCGGGTGGAATCGTGTCCTCGACAGCCTACGGTGTATATGGCTCGCCCACTGCAAGCAACCGTACATTGAAGTGGGGATGATATAGACTGGGTAGGTGACTTCCCCGGAACTCCGCGATACGGCGGACTTGTAGGCAAAAAAAAAAAAAAAAAAAAAAAAAACTATATGTGCTGACCTTTGGATACAGGTTTTTATTCGAATTGATACCCTTATGATTGGATATCAATCACATCACACATTTTTAGCGCAAATCTCGTCAACCTGCAAATCGATATCTTGTTTTGTCTGCTTCTTCTTCCTAATGAAAGTCTTCAGTAGAAAACCTTTAGTCCGTTCAGATATTGGCATCTTCAAATTATTTTATTTCTCGGATTTGCTACCCTCGGGTCTTTTTCTCATCACATGGAGCCAAAAGACTGGTCAGGCGTTTATGGGTCTTGACAAAATATATTGGAAAAAAAAGTTAATGCTTTTGGAACATGGTGTTATAAACAAGCGAGAAGTATATGAACTAGGCAACAGACAGCTGCGAAGCCTCTTCATATATAATACACGAAGTATAAAAGCACTGCTGAATTCACCCCATATCACGTCATGATATATAGAAGAACCTGCTAATTAATCACCTTATAAAAGGCAAGTAACTTTGGTAGCTGAAGTCATTGGATGATGTGTCCACGTACGTGATCGTTAAAATACATAAATTTCATGGGCATGACCAAGAGAACAGCTGGAATACAAATGCTGGTATCACTGCTATTGATGAGCGGGGAAATAGAGATAGGGAACCTCACTTTTCAGTATTCGATTGAAATGGCAACAGGTACGTTTGAGGGATGCCCTAAGGAGAATATATTCTTCTTAAAAAAAAAAAAAGAGAGAGAGAGAACTCCGAACTGAAAGTAAATCCATAATCACGCACCAATTACTATGAAAGCAGAGAAGCCACGCTGCAAAGGAAACCAAAGGTTGAAAATTAAAATGGCAACAAGATAAAGGAGAAAGTAAGCAGGTATATCACATATTTGTGATCCGCAAACTCCTCTTGGGACTTAGCAACATGCCCCAGAACGTCGGCTCATGCCCGTCAAGCAGGTCGTCCTTGCTGACCATCCCCGCATCGTGTGTAGGCGGATACAGGGGCGGGAGTAGGGGCCCGCTATGCACGTGGCGTTTGAATTGCGAGCTTCGACCATCGCCTGCTGCTCTTGACGTTCGTGGTATTCCTCAAGGGATTTACGCAGTGTTTTACCCTTCTGCGGGTAGAACAGATACATGCCTAGGAATGCTAACCCTACGAGCACGCGATACCGCCGATGAGCCGCAACATGGACCGACGTTCGTGCCACCACCGCTGCCTCCGCTGCTCGTCTGGACGCCGGTTGATTGTTCGCCGGCGCTTGCGGAAGCAGAACTATGAGGTAAGAAGGTAGCGTAAGGGTACGTAGAAGGGGTTATGGGTGTCGCAAACGGCGAGTCCGGGTCCGGAGATACTTGAGGAACGTTCACGGTCGCGCCACCGGCTGAGTCACCGCCGATTTGCTGCACACCAGTTCAGGAACAGCATTACGTTCCCGCATTTTACTGGCGCCGCCGTGGAATTTTATTCTCCCATGATAGCTTCGATGCGTCGAAGACGTATACGGCCTGGCTGTCGCAGCTTATATCCTCGCCCACGTAGCCGCCGACTACGATCTGCCGTTGTACGCGTCGCAGCTGTGTCCCGCTCTCGCGGTGGGACCGCTTGGTTTTTGGTGCCGACTTGCATCCGTGAAGGACGGTATCGTTAAGATCCACATGTCGGAAGTACTGGGTTTGGTTACCGTACGTATCAGGTTCTGGCCGCCGTAATGTAAATGTTATGCGAGGAACATCGGGAGCTGAGAACAGACAGCGCAGGGGGTTGACCCGTATCTCGGCGTCGGTCCGGAGGTGCTTTGCTTCGTCCACTTCGAAGTAGCTATATCGAACACGTCGACGATGTTGAGCTGGGTGAACGTTGGTTCGTACCGCCGCGAGGCCTAGCAGATACCCTCTTTTCCCGTACGGACGAAGGCGAGACGCCGTCTGCTCTTTCGGGAAGCTCGCAGTCGAGGTATCACGGAAACGTTCGTCCACTGAGATTTCGACATGTCGTACGAGACCAGACTCTTGAGGTAAACACGGGGGTGCTCTGGCTCCACATCTGTCGTATACCCGTCCAGATGACCACCGAATATACCCGATGTTCCTGTCGGGAACAGTTACCGACCCTCGCAGCACGCTGCACCGGTGGAGTCCCAGAGGACAAACTAGTTGGCGGTTCATACCAACTCGAGTTATCGAAGGAATATGCCCACAGAGCAAAGGATCGGGGTCCTTCGGCGGAGAATCCGAGTATAGGCCGCCATACAGGAAAGGTTCTCGTTATTATGCCAGAGATATCCGTTTGCGACCGCCGGAGGGCCATTGAGTTTCGGTAGCCCTTGTAAAGGAGGTGAGTCGATGTCAAGTCCTTTGTGAGGTCCAACTTCAAAAAGTTGTTATCTTTTTTTTAAAAAAAAAAAAAAAAAAAGAAAAGAAAAGAAAAAAAAAGCGAGCACGAAAAGTGGTCACAAAAGCGTCTACTATTTAGCAATTTATTTCGATTGAAAACAACTCACTCCATGTATTTGTGTGTTGTAATGGACTCGTTTTTGCTTGTCCGCCGTAAATATAAAGCGTATCATTTACTAGGGCCGCTGTAAAAAATAACACTATCAGTACCAGTATTCCCTCAAAAATAAAATAAAATAAAAAAAGGAGAAATTGAGTTCGAGAAAACGCGTTAAGCTGAAGTAAATATTATTTGACTTACATTGATGTGACCATCTCGTACAAAACATCTGTTGGTGATGTTAAACCGTCCCGCCGTAATAAATCTCGAGTGTATCCAGCACAAAAGCCGGCCATCCACAGAACTCGCATCACAACAAACATTGTCGCGAGCTGGAAGGGAATTTGATCAAAGCGAATACGAAAGGAAATAGTCGATTGAATAATAATTATATATCATCAAATAAAAAGTAAACGAAGACCATAAGAAAAAAGGTCTTATAAAGGATAAAGTAAACAACAGAACGTTTAAAATTCTGCCCTCGTGAGTGTTGTGATTCCTTGAAAAGACAAGGAAAGGAAGTTTTTTGAAGGTTACATCCAGAACAAAAGTGATGTTATAAAAATAGAGATACAGAGAGAAAAAAAAGTAGCTATAAAAAATATATTAGCCTTGCTATAAAATAAATAATAGGTAATCAAAATTCTTTTAGTATGCTATTTCCCCCCGCTTCTATGGAGGAAAAATATCGGAAAAAGGATTGATGGTAAAAAACAAGAGGGAAAATAAAACAAGCACCTACCTTGATTAGAGTGATATTGCGGATCACCGGTTCAGCGAAAAAAAAAAAAAGTGGATCTTTTTCTGATTCCAGTGGATTCCTCTCGCTATCTATTTCAGCAATAGGAGAGCATGCTTTTCCCTTCTTCAAGAGGTGTTGTGATTCTATTATAGCGTAAGAGTATTAATAGGATCACTTTATTATATCCTTTTAAAGGTTCTTGGCTGATTTATCCACATCGAAAAAAAAAACCAATGATGAAAAATAAAACTGGGAAATGATAGGAAGCAAATTATGTATATACTGTCACAAAATGATGTCTTTCGTTCGCCACTCTACCTTAAAATAGAGATCGCCAAGGACTTAATGGTCCAGGTCAAGGGTGTCTTTATCCGTTCTGAGTGGCAAACCTGTGGCTGGTGAGCGTTTTTAGAGATATACACGAACGGTTTAGTGCATGCCAATACAGCTGGAGATTGTCTTCCGTACCAATAATGCTGCACCATGTATATTCCATTGTTTTGGGGAGATCATACAGGAGCGCAGAAAGGTGAAAAGTTGGTAAATCTCTCTGAGGAAAACGGACGACACTGCCACAGTTCTTTCTAGTTTGGCTAGCTTTTTTTTTTTTTTTTTTTTTTTTTGTAGACCGCTGTGCCGCTTTATGTCACTCGGATCAAGGTAGAAAAAAGTGGTATCTTTTCAAAAACGGGTTGTTATCTCGGTATCATTTGCTTTTGAGATGTCCAGAAATGCCTGTCTTGGCCTAGGTCTAAGATGCAAGGGGCTCTCATGCAGGTGGGAGAAATCCGCCAAATAAAAGAGATTGGACAATTGCATATCCGACGCTCCATCTAACAACGTGCACCGCCCAGTTGGGTTGCTTTTTGGCGGGAGCTTCCGCGGCCGATTTCCTTCCGGTAGTCCCCTGGGGGAAATCTGAGGCTTCAGATATCAATTGGCCAGCAATGACTATGTACCATAGAGCAACGCCGCTGCTTAGACGTGTAATAATTTGGATATGATAATTTGTTATCGCTAAGGCGCCAAGGAGAAGTTGTGGTGCCGCAAGTCGCTTAAGCAAGTTTAGATGGGTCGTTTATTAGCGGCGGATGATCCTGGTTGTGCTGTCGTCATTCCAGAAAACCCAGCGTTATGTGTGTCAAGTTTTCAGCTCTTAGCACCAAAAAATGATGTGTAGACCAAGGTCGTAATCACTGGAAACGCGAGTAGGAAGAGAGGTAAGTTAGATAACGTCCAATATCGAAAAAGTCCAACGTTCCTAAATATTAGGGATGATATCAGCATATATCACTAATGTGAATAAACCCCTCGTTTTTTCTTTTCTTTTCTTTTTCGATTGGGTTGCTTCTGTTTATTGGTAGAGCCGCCCTAAAGATCTCAACATACAGCCTGCGTCTTTCTCCCGTTTTCTTCTTGCTTTTATATAAACCTCTTCAAACAGAAACTGCGGCAACATACCAGTAATGTTCTTGCACAAAAGTGTATATCGACGGGACCATCTTGAAACACCATTCGCGGGTCCACCGCCAGAGCAGTAAGTTTCCACCCTTCGTACTGGAGCCATAGCATGCCGCTGCCCGTGAGCAACCCTGCAATACCTACTGAAAGGCATCTACTCAAAGACCGCATCAAACTCTTGCGGTTGAGGAGTGACCAACAAATTGACCGCCATTTCTATGAGGAAGAGCGTGCCGTTGAAAATGCCATTGGATCTCACAGCGCACGATACCCCAAAGTTGAGCCCAGCGGATATCATCAGCAGCGCGTAGGTCGACTCGTTTGTAGATTTCGCTAACGCACGGCAGTACAGCCAATAGCCTAAGAAGCTGAGCAGCGAGAAAAGGGATTCGGAATATGGCGCCGAGAGGAATATACCGGCCGGCGATAGGATATGCAAGACAGCCGTCATGAACGCCAAATGTCCACTCTTTTAGCCGCATTGCTGTATTTACTCTCATCTCGGTGATCCCCGGATTCCGTTTGAAAAATCGTTCGACGATTTGGTAAAGGACCAACGAAGAAAGTGCGTGGGCTGCGCAGGATATGGCAGCTGATGCTAATGCCCACGACGGGAGATCGAGTAGAGCGTCCTTTGTACCTCCAGAAAGCTTTACGAATGTCCATTCGAATGCTTGAAAGAAGAAGTGGAAATAATAAAAATATTAATTTGAGCCAATTTTCATTCTAGGTAGGGTAATAAAGCCGAACACGAAGGAAGAATACTCATGAATAAGAACGTACCACGTACCAAAAACCCTAATCCAGGAGGAAATGCCCACTCCTGCTCCCAAAGATAACTCCCTCGTCTCCCAGTATTAACGTAATACAGGGCATCCCACCGCGCCAGCGCCATGGAAAGCCTTTGTCCCACTAGCTTAACGGATTCTTCCCAATGCTGCCACCATCGTTGCCCTGGGATATTAGATGGGATGTTGATGTGTCGTATCCAAAGGGTGATGAACCAGGGTAGAGGAAACGAGGACGAGACGGCACAGCGACAAGCAATATGGTACGGATTATATACAAAATGAGCAGTGACCGAATCGGAGCAGATGCCGGCGACCAATCCCTAAGAGATCCATGGGGAAGGTTTGTAAGCAGACACGGCGGGACGGCGAGGGGGATGGAGTTTGTTCTCCACTACAACCGAGACAAAAAAAAAGGACCCCTTGTTAGTCACCGAAGCGAGAGCGAAAGCGAAAGGAGAGTCTGAAGCCAAATTGGGTCGAGTACTTTTCAGTAGGTGAGAAGGACTATCATCGACATTGATACATGTCTATTTGGTTATTCTGCTGGAAGCTATAATATAATAAGAGGTACTTAAGTACTTCAAAATGGAAAAAAAAAGGATAGAAAAAGCAAAGATATACTCTATGTCGTTAAACCTTTTTGGCCTTTTGATTCCCGCTATTCCTTGTCGGTCTGGTTTTGCTACGAGCCTCGGCTTAGGTCTCTTCTCGTCCGTCTTTCGGTGGTGATTTAATCGATAACTCATCAGCCGAACCGCAGAGAAGCACGGAGGATTTATAGTAGTAATATTTTAATTTGCTGTGAATTTTCGGCTATTTTTTTGGATCACTAACCCGCCAAGCTCGGCAAAAGAAAAAAAAGGCGCTGCAGAACACTTGAACATCCATCCACATCCACCACACTAAAAACATCTACAACACCTGCAACATAACGGGGACAAGCAGGCTTAGGCGATATACTTCTTCATTTATACACTCCTTCGTTCGTGAAGAAAGGAGCTGGATCCAAAATGGCGCAAAATTCAACCAATTACGATGCCTTGATCCCTGCGGAAATGGCAGAGGAAAGGAGCACGACAAATGTTCTTGCAAGGAAGCTTGTATCTCTGCATAACCAATGCTTGAGGGTATACATATGGACTAGAACCTTGTGAAGGCCTTCATAAGGCTAAGTGCGTTGAGAGCCTAGTTCCCTCCAAGTTGCGAGCGTTTTTTTTTTTTTTTTTTTTTTTTGTAGATGGCCCTGCCGGGCACCGGATAGATAGACTGTTCGTAACTCTCTCTCTCTCTCTCTCTCCTCAATCCGCTTCATAAGGCGAAGCTTTACAGCTCACGAGGTAGTGTAGCAGGGAAGGAGGCGCTTGCCAAAAACCTAAAAAGAAAAAGAAAATACGGTCAAGTATTTGATATTCAACGCCTGATGCGATGCCGAGCATTGAGAGATTATGAATAAATAATAATCTCAAGAGAATGCACGTTTTAAGAGCAATGATGCGATGTTGTTTAGATACCGTATATCTTTCATCCTCGCTCTCTTTCGGTTCATTGATGACCAGATTAATTTGTTTTCTCTTCTTCGGCGTTGTCAGAAACAATACGATTTCGAATACCTATACATAGAGACACTATTATTAAAAAAAAAAAAAAAAAAGTTGAATACCCATTCAGCCATTATACCTTAGTAACGACGATGTCGCCATTTTGGAAGTGATTGGTAAAAAAACAATTATTTTATTTCAAGCCAACGATCCTATCGTCCCGTTTATTCTCCTAATAATACGCCGTTCTCCCCCCCGACCTTGTTTTAAGGGTATCATAAGGAAAGATTTCATTTCATCTCGAAAGTGCCTTTGAAAGATTATAGGGAATACTTGACAAGCCCTTGAATGTATCGAGATTCTCGACCAACACGGACCTTGGTAGAAAGCAGCCGTCATTTTGGTACCAATTTCTTTTCTTTCAAAAGCACCGTCGATGGCGAGGAAAGAGTACCAGCTCCAACTGTTCCAAAGGATCAACCTTCGGAGAGTAACAATTCCAAAGATGCTGAAGACGGGTTACGACGACTGTCATCGGAATCGTTAACACCTGCGGTCCTGGCGTTGGATTGGACGGACCAACAGACCCTGATAACCTAGAATTGGCCAAGGGACAGAGAATATTTCAGACGGTTGCACCTGCAACGTTTGGCTTTATGATGTAAGTTTTTTTTTTCTCTGGAATCATCATTTGTGAATCAGAAGAAAGAAAGAACATAGGTAGACGTATGGCTATTGGATATTGTAATTTGATCCCTAACAAAGATGGACAACAGTACCTTCGCTTCGCCTATATACTCGGCAGCAGTCGGACAAGTTGAAAGGAGATTCGATGTATCCTTTGTTGTTGCTATCCTAGCTCTTTCAACTCAGACACTAGGTAAGATATTTCCTTGCCATACCTTTTAACAGATAGTTGCGGTAGAGCTTAGGTTTGAATTTTACTTTTCTCCAGGTTTTGCTCTTGGTCCCCTACTGGCGGCCCCGATCAGTGAGACATTTGGTAGGAGAACGGTTTACCTCGTCTCGTTCCCAACATTCCTACTCTTCACGCTGGGCTCCGGTCTCGCGCAAATATACAAACCCTAATCATATGCCGATTTTTCGCCGGAGCCTTCGGTAGTCCACCATTGGCGTCGGAGCAGGCACTGTCGCCGACGTCTGGGAGGTCGAAAAGGACGGAGGTTGGGCGGCGGCCTTGTTCATCATGGCTCCCTTCGCGGGTAGCTCGCTGGGTCCTGTCATTGGCGGTCTCGTATCTCACAACGCAACGTGGCGCTGGACTCTTTGGACGGTTCTCATCGCCGGTGGCGCGATAGCGCTCCAGCTTCCATTCCTGAAGGAGACTTACAAGCCGACCTTGCTCAAAAGAAGGGCGATCAAGCGAGGCATCGAGCTACCCGCCGCACCCGGCGGCAAAGACGCGTTGAAGAAGGTCATAGTGATCACACTCCTCCGTCCGCTGCACATGCTCGTGACCGAACCCATTGTGGGCTACTATCGTTTATAACGCCTTCGCGTTCGGCGTCCTGTTCGCCTTCTTCGCTGCCATCCCGTACTCCTTCCAAAGATCTTACGGATGGGATATTCGCAGGGGTGATGCTGTCTTTACGGCTTCTTTCACTGGCGTCATCCTAGGGACCATGACTTTCGTTATTATCGACCGTACGATATACAAAAGACTACACAGCGAGGCGACTAAGAAGGCGAGAAAGTTCCGCCGGAGATGAGGCTGATTGGTGGGATGATCGGTAGCTTGGGCCTCCCATCTGCCTATTTTGGTTCGCGTGGACGTGCAAGGTGTCAGGCCACTGGGCTGTCCCAACGGTATCCATTTTGTTTTTCGGTTGGGGCATCGTTTTGATTTTCCTTTCTTCCGTCACGTACATGGTTGACGTATACAGAGCGCTCGCAGCTGCATCCGCATTGGTAGGTACAGTCTATTATAACAGCCAGTTTTTTTCATATATGTTTATTTATAATATATACTAATAATAGATTATCAGGCTGCCAACGGATTATTGCGATATTCCTTCGGCGCCGCTTTCCCGTTGTTCACGATTCAGATGTACGAGCATCTCGGCATCGGCTGGGCTACGAGCCTTCTGGGTTTCGTCAGTGCAGCCTTAATAGCCGTCCCTCTGGTACTGTACAGGTGGGGTAGAGTCGTTAGGAATCGATCATCTTACGACACCTTGAAGCACTAAGGGGATGGGGACAAAAGGCGGAGGGAAATGTACCAGAGAGATAAAATAACGGTACCTACAATTGCACGAAAAGTTGCTTGTGATTATTAGTCTTTTGGCTTTCAACTCGTTGCTGTTCTGCGTATTGATTCTCAGAGAAAAAAATTGCGGGAAGGTGAGAAGGAACGGAGGAGGGTTTGTTGATATATAGGTTTGTATATTATGGCTTCGTTTTTTTTCTTTTCTTTCTTTCTCTTCTTTCTTATAGCTTTTCTCTTTCTGTTTCCCTATGTGTTCATTGCTATTGTACCTGTTTATCTATAAAATGTCTCCAGCGAATCCTATACTGATATACCTAGGTAGCTGCAATAATACATATAACCATTTTCTTCCGCTGAATGTCCATGATAGAAGCTTTTGAGCTCGGTTTTAGCGAGCGCGTCTCGACTAACTTTCTAACAGACTTTACTACCAGTATTTGTTCCTTCTGAAAACAACGTTCCCCAATATCTCAATCCTAAGCCATGTTAGTATCGAACGTAATAGGTTGCAAGGTTGTAGTCCTATAAAATCCAAAATAGTGATTTGCTGAGCCGAAGTGTCGTCGAGAGGTTTTGAGGCAGCTGCCAAACTTCCCTTATCACCCGATTCTAATTTGGGTGGTGTGAGAGAAGAGGGTTGCTATCGAATTTCTCGTAGATCCTGGCTCTGCGAGCAGCACTTTGGTGAATGTGGATTCCCGCCCGTTATTTCAAATAATCGAACATCTAAACATTCCAGTGCCTTTCCCTTATCTATCGCGAACCTCAACCAAAGGCCGTCCATCTTCCCTCCTGTCGTTGAGAACGGCCGCGACCGAATTCTCATACTGTACGAGATCGACGCTATCCACCTTCCAAAGCATGACCGCCATCAAACTGCCGTCGTCCTGCTTGTAACCGATGACGTTCACCCACTCCTTCGGCCGCAGACTCGGGAGGTTAGGGACGAGGTTGTCGATCCGCACGTCTACGGACTCTAGGTCGAGGCTCACTTTCGGCACCTTGCGCCTGCTTTTTCGCCTGTCGTTGCTGCCACTGTGCTGTTGCTGCTGTTGGTGCTGCTCTTGGAGCTCGAGGAGGCGGAGCTGTTCTCTCCGATAGACAGACACGTAGGACTCCATAGCTGTCTTGAGAGCACTGGACGTGACTTTATGCGTTAACGTAATTTTACCATTGGAGGCGTCGTGGGAAGTTACACTGTTTGGTGTTTGCAAATTAGGAACGGTTAAAAACTCCAGGCAATCAGTATATTTCTTGTGAAGACTCTTCCTCTCAGTCTGCGAAGAGCTTTACGACGATATGAAAAAGATAACGAGCAGATAAGTGGTTTTTTTTTTTTTTAAAAAAAAAAAAAAAAATCTTACCAACCGAGGATGCGGATCTTTGCATAAGCTGGGACTATTGGCATGCACGGTATAACAACCAGTGTTGAGGGAATTGGACGGGACATGGCGAATGGAAGTGGACTATCTGCTTTATCTCAATCCTAGCTACGATGTATGGAAACGAGACATCGGGAATAATACCCCTTGATAACTTTGCGAACTTCGTTGGCCAAATTAATAGCAATGAATGTTTGACAATTGTAATCAAGATGGAATCATCATGAGGAATGTTCTTTCGTGTGCTTAACGGAGCAGAGTCATTTTGTTGCTCACTCAGAATAAAATAGCACAATCGGACCACTAATTAAGATTTCTATAATAGGAAATACCTTATATACTAAGGGATGTAGAAAACGATAAGATAGGGGCGTGTAAGTAACGATATATCCTCAAATAGGAAATAATTGCCCGTGGTTAAAATAGCACGCTCTTCTCCCATCCCTTAAGAAGAAAATTTTTTTTACCTTTCTCTGCTTAAGTAGGCTGTTTTAGTTATTTATTTATTTTTTTTTTTTTTTTTCTCAAGGAAGAGAGGAAAAAAAAAAAAAAAAAAAACACAACAACGACAGATTGATTGCAAGGCAAAAAAAGTAGAAGAAGAATACAACGATCCCCAATCTCACCGCAGCCAACCACATCGAGACAACAGTTTCCCGCTAATCCATTACGATTTGAAACATAAAAGGAGTGGGACAGTTGTTATAAACATTCCCCGTTCTCGCCGTAACTCTTTGTTTTTTTTTATTTTCCTTTTTACAAAACAGACACAACGGCGGCCGCACAGGAACCATCAGCCAAGATAGGGAACTGAGAGCATTTAACCTTCTTTAGGGGACTGTAAAATCTTCTGGTGTAAAGATAATGACGGCTGACGTCCCGAAAGACCTCCTCATCACGATGAGAAGAACCCACAGCCGAAGTTGGAGCACCAGAACCGTTGACCGTCGCCAATGAGTCCGAGAACAGCCACTCGCAGGTCCCGGGATCAAAGGCGGACGGAGAAGCCGAAGAAGATGAAGATGGGAAAGCGGCCGGAGCGCCTGAGGGGCGTGAGGAGCATGGGGTGTTTCATCTGGAGTTGACGTTGAGATGAAGGATCCGCCGACCGACGACCGAAAGCCAGAGCAAAATGTAGTAAAGGAGGAGACGGAAGGGGGAGGAAGCGCGATGGGGACCGGAGAGAAGGATGAAGAAATGGCTGACGTCAAGGACGAAACCCTCTGGAGGCAGAGCCGGAAGCAACTCAACAAGAGAAAACGACCCCTTCTGGCCGAGAGAACGACGCTTCGACCGCTGATGGCACTTCACTGGTGACGGATGGCGTTGCCGATGCCAAGTATATTCCGCCGAGGACACCTCCGAAAACTCCCACGCTGGCACCGAATTTTCAGAACGAGGCGACTGCAGCTGAGATTCTGGCGGCGGCTCCGCAGCAAGATCTTACTATGGATATTGGACTTTCTACCTTTGGTATCGTGCACCCGGAAGCCGTCGCGGGGATGCAACTCGGCGCCGATTATTCCGCGCAGGTGTCGGGATGGTTAGGAGCGCTACGTATCCTCTAGCCGGCCTGGATGCTATTCACCATGGCATTCCGGGGTAGACATACATACGGACTTTTCGCAGCTCGATTTTCCCGCGGTTCCAATGCCAGAGACTCCTGTCCATCAGATAAACGGAAACTCGGGGATGAACCTGAGCGCACTCCAGGCCTTCTCCCCTCCAAACCTTCCCGGGGATGCTGCGGATGAGTCGCGCATCATTGCTTACGCCATGCTCAAGTTTGACTACGGGTATGATTTTTACATGAAGGATTATAATCTAATCCTAGGGCGGGAGGATCATTCCCAGCAGCAGCATCTGCAGAGGCAACTGGAACTGCACGACGAGCACCAGAACGAGTTCGGTCCGAGCGCGACGCTAAGCACTCAGGCACACATCGGCATGGACTCTTTATCACCTGGGCTTGCTGCGCTTGACACGCCTCTTTTGAACAAGAAGAAGAAGAGCAAGAAGTCAGGTGGCTCTTCGTCTCATCGTTCCGGTTCGCGCAAGGGAAAGACATCTTCGTCCTCCACAAGACTGCTAACGGCAATACGGATACGGTCAAAATCCGTCGAACAATCAGCCAGAGGTGGTCGAGGATCCTTACGCCAACGAACTATTCCTCAAGATCAAACATCCGGATGGTAGATCGCTCAATAACATCTCAAGAAGGCACGCCCGGATAGCCTATAACTTTGAAACCCGGAACTTCGAGCTTCAGGTTCTAGGAAAGAATGGCGCTTTTGTGAACGAGCATCACTTCAGGACCGGAACGGTTGCTCCTCTCGATAACAACACAAAAGTGCAAATCGGTAGAGTCGTATTCCACTTCTTGTTACCGATATCTGATGATGAGGACGACCGCCATGGTTGATCCCGGCAACGATAACACCAATGCTACAGGAGGGAAGGAAAAGTCTCATGGTCGATCGAATGGGGAGCATAGGATGAGCCTCAGTTTCCACGACGAAAAAGGCGTTGAACTTCCTCCAGACAGCTTTGATGACGATGCCGTGGACTCTTCTAGTTCAAGCCTTACTCCGGTCGGTAGTGACGACCTCGAAAGTGACGAGGAGATAGACGGCGGGGGAGTGGGAGCAATCGATGAAGGCGGCGATGAGGTGGAAGGGGGCGAGGAAGATGCCGAGGGTGATGAAGATGAAGAAGTTTTAGAGGACGAGGAACACATGATGCATGGCTCGAAGGCGGTGACCACGTTGGTGACGGGACGATGAAGGCGAAGACGAGCATGGAGGAGCTAGGGTGAAGGTTTAGGAGTAGCGAGGAAGCGAGCTTCGAAAGGAACCAAGGGCCACAAATCGGGTGATAAAACGACTTCCGCGCTGAAGCACCCGAAACACGCGGCCGCCACCGAAGGAGAAGATGGTCAAAGAGAAACGTCCCCGAGGAAGGCGACCAGAGCCCGAGAAGGCAAAGCAAAGGGAACTGGAGAAAATTGCCGAAAGGGAATCCGCGATGGCCAAAGCCCGAGAAAAGGAGGCGCAGCGAGAACGCAAAGAGAAGGAAAAGGAAGAAGAACGGAAAGAGCGACAAAAGCAAGATTTCAGGCTCAGGAAGAGAAGCGCTTGCGAAAGCAGAAGAGGGAAGAAGAGAAGCTTGCGCACCAAAAGGAGAAAGAGAAAGGAAGCAACGCCAGGCTCTTGAAAGGGAGGCTAAACTCAGAGAATCCAAGGAAGCGAAGATGCAGCAACAAGAAGCCAAGCCTCCAAAACCTCCAAAGGAGAAGAAAAGAAAAAGAAGCGCAGTCCTTCGCCGCCAATCAACGAAGCCGATTTGCCCAGAAGCCTTGCTCAAGCCTACAGTTCCATATTCTGTCATGATTTTCGATGCGATTGTGAACTCAGAGAGCAAAAAGCTGTCGTTGCCGGACCTCTACCGTTCTATTGAACGCAGCTACCCTTGGTTCAAATTGAGGGCTGGTACATCTGGGTGGCAATCTTCGGTTAGACATAACTTGAGGGCTGTCCAGACCTTTTCTACACAGTTCAGAAGGAAGGCAAGGGTTATCTTTGGGGAGTTAAGGATGGCGCAAATGTTGATAAGGAAAGAAAGAAGCGGCGTGGTATTTCGAGCCCTCCGCCGCCTCCAGCGTCGGTCCAGCATCAAGATCCTGGGTATCAAAATGTTCCCGCGCCAGCTGGTTACGGGGGTCTGCCCGTGAATACTGCCCCATTGAATCCTGCCGGTTCTCACTCGTTACCTATGCAGCACAAAGCTGCTTCAAGTGTTCCAGCGGCTAAGGCAAGGAAAATGCCAACACCGTTGGCACCGGCTCCACATGCTCCTCCAGTGGCGCCCCAACCCTACCAGTGCTTACTGCTGGTCCTGTTCAGTATCACAATCCTGGATCGGTCCTTGCAAATCGACCGCCGGCCTCAGTTCACCCGCAAAGACCAGTCCCTCCAAATGTTGCTACTGCAATTCCAACTACCGCGCCAGGTCAGCAATGCCGTAAGTCGATTACTCACCTTTGCATTTCCGTGCCATAACATTCTTCAAAGTTGAAAGCTAATACATATGATCGTTATAGAATACTTCCGCTAATGCTGGCAAGCTCCTCCGGGACCGTCGGTAGCACCGCAACGCAATGCAGCCGTTCCAGGTACAGCAGGAATGGCGCTACCAGCTTCCAGTATCCCTCAAAAGCGACCTGCGAACCCAGCTACTGTACAACAAACCCGTCCTCCTGCCGTCCGTCCTGGTGCTGTCGCTACCCCCGCTGCGCCGAAGCCGCAATTAGATCAGAAGACGATAGCCGCACTCACCACGTTCAAGGCTGCATTAACAGCCCAACTCAACTCTTCGGCGAATGCTGCTGGTGGTAGCCGGCCTTCTGGTTCTGGAGCGCCTCCAGCCGCTGGATCCGGGGGCGCCGCTCAGATGCAGACTGTCTTGCAAACTCTTGGAGCCGCTACAGCGGTGGTACGACACTGCCGTCGCCAAGGCGTTGTTTGATGCCATAAAGAACGCTAGTAAATCGGGAGCGGCTGCGGCCGCAAAGCCAAATACCGGATCGACACCAGTGGCTGCTCAGAGACCCCTGCTGGAAAGGCACCTAATCCGCCCGGTCAAGCCCCAGCAGCGAGGCCTCAAGCGGGTCCATCTTCAGCCGCGACCGCCAGCCGGCCACAAGCTTCACAACCAAGGCCCAGCGCGGCAGCGACCTCAGTACAGTCAAATCAACTTTTGCAAATGCTCACGGGCCTTCTTGGCCAGAAGAAGGCAGGCGGAGTAGCAAACGCTGCCCAAGCTCAGCGCCAACCTGCCGCCTCTGCAGTTGGAGGCAACGGCCCCACAGTCATCAAAACAGCGCCAAGGCCAGCTAGCACTATGGCAGAGTCACCCGGGCTCATGAACGAGAGCAGCAAGAGGCAACTTGAAGTGGAATCAGCTATCCAACCACCGGCTAAGCGTCCCGCGGTTCAGCAGCAACAGTAAAAAGGGGGTTGGGACCCGTTTGTACTAATTACTCGCAGGCGTGGTCGGCCAATTCTCATTGTGCAGTATCTCACAGAAATATCACCATTTGCCTCACCTCACCCGAGTTCTTAAAAATAGTAACATTAATGTAATATTTCCTGCGAACTATTGCACATCGAAGCCCTCCTAACTTTTTCAACATCATTCCCCTTTTCTCTTTCTACTACGATTTTGTTTATTTATCTCATCTCGAACTAACATATTCGTTATGCATTGTCTCCTTGTCTCCTCTTCGACGCTGTTACTCTCTTATACGGGCTTAGGGTCAGTTCACTTTCTTTTTAACAATATCATTCCTTCGATTGAAATTACTTCACTTCCTTACTTTACCTTCCATTACTATAGAGAGTGTCTTGACCCTTTAAGACACTCTCCCGTTTAACCTTTTCTCCTGAAATTTCCTTGTATCTATTCATGACTTGTAGTCCAACTTTGCCTTTCTCGCTTATCTTTTTCAACCTTTTTTTTTGGTGGGATTCTCGCATCGAACTCCATCCGGAGTTTTGTTAAATATTTCCCTTTTCGTTCCATGGAGTTTAATTGCTGTTTTTTTTAACGTCGGTTCCTCTTCCTACCATTGTTGTAGTATCTTTTTCTCTTTCTCGTGGATATTTGATATTTTGGGGAAAGGAATTGGTCTTTACTGGCGTTTGCTGTTTTGTAAATTGTCTTTACTGTACGGTATCGTTGTAGATTTTTTTTTTTTTTTTTTTTGCAGATGCTTTCCGGTCTCGTTATTTGACAGCCCTAAGGGGGCAACGCTTGGGTTCTTTGGGCGTAAGCCTTTTGTGTTAAAAGCATACAAAATGGCCCAGAAATCAAAAGAGACTATCTATATATCTATACACATGTACATACGATCGCATGAAGGATTCCCAAGTTGACTAGCTTGGCTGTCTGCGACCTTATAAATTGGAGAATAAGCAGCTCCTGTGTGTAAGCAGAACCGTTAAATAAGCAAGCTCAAGGTTGCTCATTCGCCATTTTATACAGGAAATAAATATCAGATACAACTAAATTTTTGGAAATAGAGCACTAGTATGTACTAGAGGCATGAAGATACAGATAAATATAGTCAGGTTCGAATTATTCTAGGTTCCCGTTGGAAGGATTCGTTGTTAAAATTTGAAAGATGGATATTTAGAGATATTTCGCACGCCGTAGAAAAACACCGACATGTACAATAACACAAAGGATATAAGTAACGAAGTACAGGTATCTATCACGCTTATAATAATACTTCCAAAAAGGAGAAGGGAGGGTATCATGACGCCGAAGGCGGAGCATTTTCATCCTTCTTCTTTTCATCTTGCTGCTGAGCGGTTCTCCTCTCCACCACTGTCCTCCCTTTCTTCTTGCTGACAACGTAAAGTCGTTAAAGGAGAACATGACTCCCAAGAACCGCATATCCATATCCGGCTGGCTCGCGAGGTCGCCGAGCAATACGCTCGTCCTAGCTTGAAACTCGCTGGCGAGCATCTTAAGCCTCGCTCGCAGCGCCGGCAGCACATCATCTCCACTCTCTTCCCCCGGAGCATCCCCGCCGCCACCGGCCGCGCCGTTCTTCTTCCCCATCCTCGCTAGCGGCGACGAGGCGGCCACAAAATCGTCGGCAAAGTCGTTTTCCACGATACCCCACTTACCCGCGTTCGTGCGCATCTCGATCTTGGCGAGCTTTCCTGCCTCTTCGTAAACTCGGTGACCGAGTATCCGTACAAGCCGTCCATAGCGTCCTTGTACTGTAGCATGGTCTTGAGGATTTCGTGGAGCTGCGAGAGGAACGTCTCCTCAGGCTGATCGCGATCGCGGTGTGATCTTGACCTCGACGCGCCGCCAAGAAGACCTTTCTTAGTGATGCTTGATAGTACGCCTTGTGAGCATCTATTAGGTCGTCGAGGGTGCAATTTGGTTTCTTTAGCGCGGCCATAAGCTTGTCCCAGGACGACTCGATGACCTTTAATTTCCCCCATAGGTTAGTACCTAAATGGTGGAATAAACCTGCGGACGGTGATCTCCGGCAAATTACGTACCTGGAACAAAATATAATACTGCAATTGAGCGACAAAATGTATCATTTCAGCGACGCAGCATCGCGCGATTTTCCAGTCTCCGCCGACTTTATCCTCAACGCTATTGAGAACTCCCCTAGCACCAGTCATATACCTTCTCCACGCACTGCCCAGGGCAAATTCGACCCGCTTTATCCTCCAAAGGAAGTTGAAGACCTTGAGGTATTCCCTACTGCTGTGAGGCGTGACGACCACATCTACCGGCGCATCTATCTTGTATTCAAGAGTGAACACGTCCCATCCTATCTCGCCATGGCTAAGTTCGAGCATGCGAGCATCCAGTCTCCGGAGTACATCTGAGGACTCGTATTGAGCATTAGACCCGCGTATAGCATGTTCAAGCTGCGCGGTAAGATTATGTCGGTAAAGGGTATTTGCGGGGCGATCGAGATTCGAAGAAAGCGATTCCATGAGGAGAGCTATAAAATCGCCCTGCCAAGGAGCAGATACTTCTTCAGGGCAAAGAGGTGATCGTAGAGCTTAAATTTGTCGTTCATCAGGTGCATGAGCCGCTCCATAGTCGTTGCGTAAGCCTCGTCGATATTTTGCTCTAACCTATTCGTGTCTTCGTAGCTAAGCTCTTTGCTAGAGGCTTTAGAGTATTCTTCGACCCACTCGGAATCCTCGCAACCATAGCGGATAAAATTCAAACTCTTCCCGATGAGGAAAACCTTGTTCGCAAATGCTGTCGAGATTATTGTTGGCACCATTTCGCTATCGAGTTTGTACTTGTCCTGCCAAACGCTCGACGCGTGCCCTCTTCTTTCGTTGGCAGCCTCGCTATGCACCGCCTCCAGCTGTTCCTTGACGAAAAATTCCTCGAAGGGGTCTGTAAGTTCGCCGTCGTATATCCAATGGCTCAGCATGTCGTAGAACGGCCTGTGACCTTACTGAGCAGCTTCTTCGCAAATGCGTGTACGAACGGATCACCGTAGGACGTAGAAAGCGGTGAATTGCAGATATGAGCTGTCCTCCTTTCTTCTTCTTAGACTCCTCCACCATAGCGCTCATCAAACGTAGACCTAATGTTGCCTCCCTCGTCCATATCACGCACCGCCTCAGCGTCACACCAGCTTTTCTCATCACTAGGCCGCCTGGGTCGTCCGAGTCGCTGAGAGTTGCTGTTCTCCGTATTTCTCCCTCCAGGCCCGCTATCAATCCAAATAACCTCGGAGCTCTTCTCCTATAGCTGCGCGCAGGCTCTGACGACCAACCCGCTCGCCTCATTTGGATCTACATTTCCGTTTTAGCGTAGCTATTAGTATTGTCAGTAGCATCAGGAGAGTTGACAAAAGCGGATAACGTTCTGTATAGTAAGGATGGTTCGGCCAATGTATGCAAAAGAGAAACCAGTGGCATCGGAAGAGTAGGGGGAAGGACGAGAGTGGAATTATGCTAAAAGGTAGGCTCTTAGAAGACAGTCCTTGTAGCGTGTATGGGAGATCTCGGAGCAGCGTAATCTCGGATGGTTCGAGCGGTTCTCTATTCAATTCTAGGATCTCGGCCTTTGTCATCATTCCTTCTCACCGGCCTCGGTCTAGAAATTCTTGGCACCGGCGTGGAACTCACGCTGTCCCGATGGCGCTGCCTCAGGTCCCTCCCGGGCAGTGTGTGGAGTCCCATGTGCGCAAAGGCGTCGTTGATGGGAGACATGACTGAAGGCGGACGAGAGCCGTCGGCTTGGCTAACGACGACGGCACCGGCAGGGGTGAAGTCGCGCTCCTCCTCCGATGGGGAGTCGGCAAGCTGATAGAGGAGGAACAGGATCGCCACTTCTGCTTAGGAAGTGGTAGTGTAAGGAGGCGTGAGTATAAGTTTGAGAAACGGAGGGCTTCTTCCTTTGTAGTGTGGTCACGCAGTACTGTGAAGTCCAGAAGTGAAACGTCACCGGTCAGTTTTCAAGTTCCATACGGCTGTATTCTCTAGCAATTTTGGTGATGATGTCGATGAGGATAGTATTGAAGCTCCGGGCCTGTGTTATATATACAACTGGGAAAAGGGTGCTGGTTTTTTTTTTTTTTTTTTGCACTCACGTTTGCGTTTGATCAGGTCTCCAATGTGACCAACGTCTGCTGTTACAGAAGAGGAGGCTGGCTACCCGTTCAAAACGTTTTATAAATGCAAAATAGGCCATATTAATTAATCCAAACGTTTAAAATTTTTAAGGAAGAGAAGAAAATAAATAGCTGAAAGATAGAGAGAGAGAGAGAGAAAGTAAGAAGAGCGGGAGTCTTTCCTACCTCTTGATACGCTCTTCGCAAATTGTAGCGCGTTGTCACGCTTTGCCGCGATTTCTTCCTCATCCTCGCAGTCGTTAACGGGGAGGAAGCTTTCGTTCTCGATCAGGCCTTCAGGCTTTTATTTATCCTGTCGGCGCGCTCTAACGACGACATTGCTGAGATAAAATATATAGGATCCGGTAGCTAAGGGCGAGGGCGGGAATGGAGGGAACGCGGTGCCTACGTTTTCTTTTTGGGAGCAGTGGCCGGCGATAAAAGAGCTCCTTTTTACTTTTTTATTATTGATTTTATTTTTAGTGGTGATTTCCCAGCCGCATAGAGAAAGATTGCCAAGACCAAAGCTCTTAGCTGCTGCGCTATACGGCCTGTAGTACATACAGCTAGCTATACCTAGTAACTTGTAACTTGAACTTGTCGATGCTTCTTGAATGAAGGCTTCCAAATTAACTTATTTTAACACGTTAATATGTCAAAGAAGCTTTTCTTCATAATTTTATTTCTCAAGTCGCTTCGCAAGCTTAAAGCTACGGCAGCGAAAGGCTAAATTGAAGCAATAAAACAAACTACTGTTCAAGGTCTCGTTTGTTAACAATTGCAATACAAATGCATAATTACATCTATTAAAAGTTTAAACTCTATTTATGAAGGGAAAGAAAATGAATAGAAATGTATAATCTAGCATGGGTCCTCAAGGTTTCTATGATCTGCTAGTCTTCTGCAGGTGGAACAAATGGTTCAATAAGCATTTCACTGAATGCTACGAGTTTGTCCTTTCCTCGCACTTCCTCGACCAACAGCGGCATCTTGACAACGTTGAATTCGTCATACAGCTCAGCTATTTGCTCCAGGTATTTCTTTTGCATCTTTCTGCGCGCATTGCACTGCTCGCAGTTCGAGCCCTTCTTCGGATATAGTAGCTGGTTTACGACGATGCAGTGGTGTCTATCTCGTACGAGTTGAGCTCCTGGATCATGCGCTCAGTTTCGTAAAGGGAGAGGAATTCGGCGATACAAACGCAAACGAAGCTAGTGAAACAAATGTCAGACTCAAAATCAGTTTCCGACTGATACTACTAATGTATTACGATAAGGAAGGACACTGACGTCGTCATGTCGGGATCTTTGAACTGGCTGTTCACTTCGCTGATAGTTTCCCTCATCGACTCCATCTTCTGCAGCATTTCATCGACGCACCTTGCGGCCCAAGGCCTTGGGCACCCATAATGCCATTCAGCATAGGTCCGAACCTGCCGCTGAGCTGTGATATCTTGGCTAATGCCTTTTCTAGCACGGTAGGAAATTGGAGGAATCGGAGGTATGACCAGTGGGGGCGGTATCGAAGATTATTGTTTCGTAGGATAGAGACTTGACTTGTTTCAAAACCTCCGCGAAGGACATTGCTTCATCAACACCGGGTATCTAAGGTTTTTTTTTTTTTTCGAGATTATACGAAGTTAGCTTGTCTCCCACGCGATCTCAATATTCATGTCTTAATCAACACTTACACTAAATGCTAAGTCCTGCATCATTCCGCCGAGAGGGTTCCCCGATCCAGGATCACCTGTTGGGTAGTAGATAGCTCGTTAGCAAAGAAATGACCATTTATCCGCAAATTTTACCCAGGATGGTAAAGGGCCGGTCGCACTTGTCTCTAGTAGTTCTTGGATCGATCCCGAGGGATCTATCTCCATCGCGCTCAGGTTATCGAAGCCCTCCACTTTGCGGGCCTCCTTTCCAAACTTCTGGCCGAAAGCATCGGACAAATTATGAGCAGGATCTATGTTTCAGTGAAGCGCTCCAAGCGAAAACTCGATTAGCTTGATATAATATCGCTTAAGTATAAAATCGGCACGAGATATGCCAGTTAAAACAAGTAAATCAAGTAAAACATCGAAGGTGAATGAGAGTGCGCTCTCTCTGTCGTACCGGTAGAAATCAGTAGGACACTGCTTCGGGCCCTCGCCAGCTGGATGGCTAACGAGCATGACGTCGTCGTTTTTCCTACACCGCCTTTGCCTCCGACAAAGATCCATCGTAGAGATTTCTGGTCGAGGATGTTCTGAAGCGTCGGTTCGAGGTCGTCGAGATCTGCCATCTTGCCAAGATAACGTCACCGTTGGAATAAGCTCAGTTTTGCGATATTTAATCTGTTAGTAGCTGCTGGAGCTTTGAACAACGCAGGAGATGGTCAAAAAGACGCAAAAGATATATTTAAGATATCGCGGTAGGAAAACAGCGGTTACTAGCAAGGTCTTATATTCGTTTGGAGGAAGAAGGACTGATGTCGAAAGTAAAGGTTGGGATTAAAAAGGCTAAAATTCCTTCTGGAAGCTACGGTTGCTTAAATTCGCTGAAGATTATTATTGTGGGGGATAGAGCCAAGACAGAGACGAGGGGAGCTTTTTGTTTATTGGCTGGTCGGCTTATGTCATCCCCCAAACTCTCACCTGAGCTTCAAAGAGCTACAAAGTAGCTCCCTTTCTACGTTAATATCATTATTCTTATGGCTTCAAATATGCGGAAGATTGAGAAGCATCTTAGGTCTATTAGTTTATACGTTATATGCAACGTCGTTTCTTGCTTACGCAATTTCGACATCTATAAGTTCATAAGACGATAGCTTTTTTTTTTTTTTTTTTTTTTTGGGTCAAACCAGAAATTTAAGATATGTATGTTAATGTATGAAGAATTAGACAATCGACCAGCATATATACTGTTAATGAGCTAGAGACGAGTACGGTGATGATCAGATATTATCGGCGAATGCATTATGCTCCTGGGTAGCTGTTGTCGTAGATATTGACTTTTCACTACTTTTTGCACTCAACAATCGCTCGTCTTGAATGCAGGTCGCTCCAACAGCAATGATAGATGTGTCGTCATTGCTATTCTTCAACACCTGTACCTCAGAATGTTATTTCGATCCCATACTTCTCATATGGGAAGTTCTCCAGACTGGGCAGACGTTCCGCCCAACCATCATCGATCTGACCCAGCTGCTCCTTATTCCCATTTTCACCAGCCCAGTTCTCCCAGCCAACACCTCTTTTTCCATCGTACTAAACTCGGTGAACAATTTGACGTGTGGGATCCACACAACTCTCATTCCTGCTCGTCGTCCAGCTTATACCCCGGGCACAGCGTCCTCAAAAACCAAGCACTCTTCCGACGTAATTTTTGAGAACCATCGGAATTTTGGAATTTATAGATTGTAACGCAACCAGATAGATGTCTGGGGCCAGTTTGCCTCTCCGCGCTGAACTCTCGATCGTCACCAAGTACCCTGAACACCTCGGAATAAGCTCCAGCAATTTCTTCGTCTCCGGTTTCGACACTTTGCGACCGTAGTTGTTCTTCTCGCTGCTCGATGCCAGGGCGATCTCTACGGGTAGACCATTCGTATTACGTGCCTTCTTCAGATCCAGCATCAGTCTTTCAGCCCCGGGAGGGGCACGCATTCCGGGAAGTGAAGCCGCTGCTGCTCGTTCTGTTCGAGCCGAAATTGCACCCGGGAGATAGGGAGTTTGGCCAGTCGTGAAACAGGTCACCGTTGGAGCTGCCAGGACTCCCATCACTTGAGCTTTCACAGACTACGGGAGGCGCGGACGACCGTACTTTAGAAGGACGTTGTCGGCGCATAACGAGTAGATGTCCTCGTATTGAGGAGGAGGAGGCCGTCCATGTCAAAGATACAGGCGCGAATTGGAGGGAACCTGTGCTCGAGACTTGCGGTCGCCATCTTATTATATATAATTGGTTTCCTTTCTTTGCATCACGATCGTCGAATTAGTCAGTGCGATTAAGATGATATACTACCGCCATCAGCCACTACATCTGTGATATTCGCAGATGAATGAATCCATGTCTACTGGAATTGAACCTGCCAGCGAGATAAACAAGATATCTTCTCTAATGAAAAAAAGGAATTCCGTTAATTGGAGAAATAATAGCTATTTGAAAAATGGATATGAAAGTGTTACCCGTACTGTTAGTATTTTGAGCTACGGCGGAGCCAAGGACTAATAGCTTGGTCGTTTGCCGCTTCTTATTGGCTGAGCTTATGTCATCCCCCACCTAATAAATTATTTTTTGTGCCTTTTATCCACCAAAACGGAGCTTGAAGTAACGCGTAACCTCCTCCGGGTATTATCGAAATACCTAACCTTCCTCCACCGACGACCCTTCAAAACAATAAAAACTTCTCCTCCTTATTTAACATCTAAACTTCCCTATCCCCACAGCTAGGAAGCAATCAGAAGGAACTGAAAGATGTCTGGTAATCTAAATACTCTGCCTCCAATATTCACCTTCGAGCTTGCTTGATCAAGATCTCCCGGATCCTGGAGCCTTTGACTGACGACGCTGCCCTCATCTTTTTCAATTCACAGGCAGCGCAGGTTTCGATCGGCATATCACCATCTTCTCGGAGCAAGGGCGTTATATCAAGTTGGTCAGTACTCTGTTCCTAAGCTTGAATAGCAGCTCCTTTCAAGCTTCCGAAAGCTTTCCCAAGTCTGGATTTCCTCTGTTTCAACACATCAAAGCCAGCTTCGAGAGTCCCCATCTCTACTTGAAACATTGGAGCTTACAAGAAGCCACGGCTGTGGTAAATATATAGAGTATGCCTTCAAAGCAATCACCGCCGCAAATATCACAACCGTCGGTATAAGAGGCAAGGACTGCGCGGTCGTCGTCTCGCAGAAGAAAGTCCCAGTACGGTCAAACTTTTTTTTTTTTTTTGCTCGCCCGCTTTGTTTCAGTCTATACCTCTTCAACAACGAATTTAAGCTAACTCTCGTCCACCTTGGTAAATAGGACAAACTAATCGACCCTCCTCGTCACATACATCTTCCAGCTCTCGCCTTCCGTCGGATGTGTCATGACAGCTCCATCGCAGACGCCCGTGCGTCTGTCACCAGGGCCCGCGGCGAAGCTGCCGAATTCAAGTACAAATACGGCTACGAGATGCCATCTGACGTCCTAGCAAAGCGTCTGGCGAACATCAACCAAGTTTATACTCAGAGGGTACGAAGCCTCGCCAAAAAAAAAAAAAAAAAAAAAAGTGACGGATTCTTCCGTCATCATCCCTACCAAGTTTCGTTTATATTGTTGCTCGAACTTCCAAGGCCGCTGCCTAACATTAACCTTTTTCTTTTTTTTTTCTCCGGTTCCGTAGGCTTACATGCGACCACTCGGAGTTTCCGTTACGCTCATATCGGTTGACGACGAGCGTGGCCCCAGCCTGTTCAAGGTTGACCCGGCGGGCTACTATACAGGTTACAGGGAACCGCTTCTGGACCCAAGCAGCAAGAGGCGATGAACCACCTGGAGAAGAAGCTCAAGAACAAGGATTGTGCCCCCGGAAACTGGGAGGAAGTTGTCGAGCTAGGTATCACCACTTTGTCGACGGTCCTCAGTCAGGATTTCAAGTCCACGGAGATAGAAATCGGCGTCGTGGGGCTCCGCCGCTGGAGGGTGGTGAACCCCAAACTTTCTTCCGGAAGCTTACAGAGGAGGAGATTGACAAGAGACTGCAAAGCATAGCAGAAAAGGACTAAGAAGGAAAAGCGATAAAAACTTCATTTGTTCTCTGTTGATTTTCCTTACATCGCAACGTGGTTTAAAAAACAAAGCGAGAGCATTTTTTGCGGGTTCTATAGTGAATAGTGAATCGATAGAATACTTTCATTAACATATTCAGATGACTCCAGTGCCGTCTTGTGTGTTTTGGATTTTCATGGCAGGCCGGTAACATAGACAAGTTCGTGAATATGGCTATTGTAAGACACCGTTGTTGGCATTGGTTTTACAGGATTATGCCATGTGCGCAGCCTGAATGGGTTTGAAATGAAAGCTAAAATCGCTCACATTCGTTGTCATTTGATGCTTCTAATATATATATAAAGCTGTGCCTTGCAAGGAGCAATATACAGGCTTGTAGCATGTCAGAAGGTTAATATATCCAACTCTGTCACTCGGTTCCGCCCTTCTACCCTTTGTGAACCATGACCGTATAGGGCTGTAACACCATAGGGCTGAAGGCCGTCTCAGAAGCGAAAAAATAAAGAACCACGAGAGCTCATCAGCCTTGATTAGTCGAACCTCGGATGATGGGGCAGGAAACTTTCAGGTTCAAAACTCGCCTCGTAAAAGATGGCAAATACTCCGGTCGATCGTCTGTCAGTGGCGGGCCGTGAGATTGCATAAAGGGACGTTCGTTTCAGGTATACGGTCTTGTGCTGCCAAGTAGGAGGATATATGTGAAGTATGATTGAACATCGCGTAGCTAGCTATCCGTAGAGTTTTGAGGGTTAATGAATAGTCCGTCCTAGAGAGTTATTGGTTTACTTTTGAATTGTTAACATGTCTGTCAAATAATTTAGTAGCGATGACTACTGGCTCGTGAGGTTTGCTATTGCTATACGATATGCTCTAACGACTAAGGTATGGGTTTCTGTCCTATCCGCTGGCTGACATTGCATATTGATCGCCCATTTCGCGATAGATCGCGATAAGTTCAGTTGTTTAGAGGAGCTACATAATGGAGGGAAGTACTAAAGCTTCGCTATATTAGTTTTGTACACCACGAATTCGATGCCACCTACGGTAATTGCTCCTATTCCTTATATATACGACATGATGGATTAATACGCGTCTCTTAATTTAGTGACCGTAAGCAATATATAGCGGGATTATGTTCGTGAAAGCGCGCGCGTATGCTCACTGAATATACTTCCTTCTCAAACGAATACATAATTACAATCATGTTTGAGTTTCTAAACAAGGGACATTGAATTACGGTTAAAGTCACTCCTGCCATAATGAAAATGTATGAATCACAAGCATGTAGTCAGCGATATTCTTTAGGCCTATGGAAGATGGTATGTTAAGAAAAGAGAGCAAGATAAAATCGGATAGTTCACAAAATATCTGCTCATCGTACACGGTATATACCGTCCTACGGATAGTTTACATATGCTACTTCAACAAAAGTCGTCGATCACAGAAGTCATTCACGTCCTGGAAGTAAAATCGGCCGACGAGCGTATGTCAATATAGATACGGACCGAGGACGGTATTTACTATCCGACTCAAAGATGGTAAGGGGTTGAATGTTCAAAAACCGTTCATCCTTATTTTCATACAAGGATGCAGAAAAATCCTGGCATTGAAAGAAAGGCTCTCGAGGAAAGCATAAGTTTTGTCTGTTTAGTGAATATGGATTAAATTAATCGCCTACTTCTACCTCTATTTTTTCAAGTCTCTTCTTCTCTCCCAAGCTTCCTTGATTGCGACGGTGGATAGCCACGACCAGTCACCTACTAGTAATGTCTGAGTGCTGTAAAGGTTTCCGCAGAATTTTTCGAATAGCAAATTTTACCGTACATATTCCGCTAATATGCTTCAAGAAGTTGAGTAGAAACTTGGGGGACAGAAAAGTGAATTGAGGAGGCTTTCTTTTCAGAAAAAAATGGACAGCCTGTTCATAAGAGCACAAGGCAAATGGGTTAGGCAAAGAAAAGGGGACCAGTCCATAGTATTTGCTATGGGTGCTTCATATCGTCAAAGATACCTAGGTAATAGCTAGTAAGTAGATAGGATATCTATATGCTTTAGCAAGCTACGGAGAAATCAATCGATGAGCAACATTCATATAGAACAAGGCGCTAGCAGGGGAAGAACAGGAAACCTTTTTCTGCAGAAAAAAAGGGCCTGATGAGCAGAACCCTCTTTTTTTTCTCAAATTGCAACCTCCTTAGCTCCTGTACACCGCATATACTACCTTACGATCGATACTCAATTCAATTGACCTTATTAAGCTTGTTTTTGTTATTTAAATGGCCCACCGGCCACCCAGTGCAGACACGTAAACATATCTCGGTAGCACGACAACGGAGAGACGGGACACAAAAAAAAAAGGTTTTGCATTTTTAAACATCGTGTCGTTATCAAAAGCATCATCTCACATGGCATATACTAGTACGATCGCTGTCGGCAATTATAAATTATCGTTCTTCTCAACTTTTGTCAAGGTAAATTTCAAACTTTTTGTCACATGTAGCCCGTAACAAGAACACGAAAAAAGAGGGAGACAGAGAGAGAGAGAAGGGATTTTTTTGGGGGGGTTGTAATACAAGGCACACAATGACAACAACCCTAGAAGGCGCAACAAAGGCCTAAATATAGCATATACTTGTAATAATAATAATGATAATAATAATAATAAGAATTATTTGTTCTTATTACTGCTATTATTTTTTTAAGAGGAAAATATCTTGTTTCTCCGTTTTGAAGAATGAGTTCCTTTTAGGAGGAGTTGAAGAGTTCTCGATAGCATGCTATCACTCCCTTGTACATGATGAAACCGATGCGCATATTTATTTTTTCCACTTTGATGCTGTTTATCTTTCTCCTTAAGCTTAGCTGCCGCCGTAACCTCAACTCAAGCTCCAGCTGCGAGCAGTAAGCTTAAGGGAAAAAAAAATGGATAATTAAGAAAAGCCAAGTCATACCACTGACGGAAGGCTTGAAAGTTATTACTTTTTGTTTAAAATAAGCCTAGAAACATACATAAGTCGTACATATATATCTCAGGCCTTGGGAGCTCAAGAGCTGTTGAGCTACTCGGAGAGCTAAAGAGCCGGGAAGGGTTTCCCGCTTACTAAGGGTATATCGAATCGCGGAGCATGCCCGCCAATTAAAAAAAAAAGATTATATTACTGTCTGTATCAATACACTGACAGGATATAGAGCAAACGGCGTCCAACGAGAAATGCTAGAAAAAAACAAAAAAAAAAATGGGTCGTTGAAAGATATGTACATACTTCCACGAGGTTAGAGGAAAAAGTGGATGTAGAAATCATGAGGGGATATTCGCGTAATGCTTGCAATTGCCAGCTTTGTGACGATCCTAGCTGCAACTTTTAATTTCATGCATGCAATGAGCATCGATTGCAATATGTTTTTTTTTTTTTACTTAAAAATTATTTATTTATTATTTAAATAATTATTTTATTTTCTTCCACTATTGCGCCCC